>CAXHSM010000929.1:664348-770999 GCA_964019185.1 Maratus speculifer
TAATTTTTTAAATAAGAGGGGATTTCAGTGACTAACAGAAATTAATTTGGGGATAAAAGGTTTTAAATATCATATTTTTATCAATCTATCATAACATTTAATTCTTTCCTCTTTAATAAAATAAATGTTTGGATTTTTCTGCGTTTGTATTTAATAAAAAAAAGAACTGCAGAAAAAATAGTTATTAAAATTTGTATATATATACATACATACACACACACACGCACATATATATATATATATACAGGGCGTCCCTAAACAAATGGTATATACGCTAGGTGGGTGATAGAACACATCAAGACGAGTAATAGTAAATAGGAAACCAAGGGTCCCAAACGTTTTCCAAAGGAGATAGCCGCTATTACAGTTTGGGGTCCAAAATTTCAAATACACATAAAAAACGGAAAAATTGGTCGATTGATTTGCGGTTTTCACTAAAATTATTCTTTATGTTGGTATTTTCTTGAAAATAAATTATAAAGATAAATTTCGAAAAATGCCGATAGAGGGCGCTTTAGACTTTGAAGTAATGAAAAACTGTTTTTTGCCGTGATTTTTTGCATCTCATTAAATGGTTTCGTAAGCTTAGACTTAAACTTAAATTTTGAGCTCAAAATCTGAATAGTTGGAAGCGGTTAAGTTGCACAAACTTAACTGTGTTCAGAGGATTTAAATTTCAAATGATCATAAAAAAACGGAAAAATTGATCGATTGATTTGCGGTTTTCACTAAAACTATTCTTTATGTCGGTATTTTATTGAAAATGAATTATAAAGATAAATTTTTAAAAATGCCGATAGAGGGCGCTTTAGACTTTGGATTAACGAAATAATCCATCCTAATACTATTTTCTGCCGTTATTTTTTGCCTCTCATTAAATGGTTTCGTAGGCTTAGATTTAAACTTAAAATTTGAGCTCAAATCTGAATAGTTGGGAGTGGTTAAGTAGCACAAACTGAACTGTGTTCAGAGGTTTTTAATTTCAAATGAAACGGAAAACTATAAAAACGGAAAAATTAGTCGATTCGTTTGCAGTTTTTGCTAAAACTACTCTTTAAATCAGTGTTTTCTTGAAAATAAATTTTAAAGATAAATTTCACAAAATACCGATAGAGGGCGCCTTAGACATTGGAGTAACGTACAACTATTTTTAACCGTTATTTTTTTAAATCTCATTAAATGCTTTCAAATGCTTAGATTTAAATTCTGAGTCGTAGCGAGTGTTTAAGTAGCGCAAAAGTGAAGTGTGTTGGAGGGGGGGGGGTTAAATTTCAACTCCTGAACACACTTCAGTTTGCGCTTCTTAACTTCTACCAACGATTCAAATTTGAGTTAAAAATTTAAGTTTAAATCTAAGATTTATAAAACATTTAACAAGTTTTGGAAAGCATTTAATTAGATACAAAATATAACGGTTAAAATTTGTTGTTGGTTACTCTGAAGTTTAAGGCACCCTCTAACCGAATTTTTTGAAATTTATCTTTAAAATTCATTTTCAAGAATATACTGACTTAAAGAATAGTTTTATTTTAAACCGCAAACGAATCGACCAATTTTTCCGTTTCTTATTATCATTTGAAATTTGAACCCTCTGAACACAGTTCAGTTTGTGCTACGTAACCACTCTCAACTCTTCAGATTTTGAGCTCAAAATTTAAGTTTAAGTCTAAGTTTACGAAAACATTTAATCAGATGCAAAAAATAACGTAAAAAGTAGAGGTACATTTCACTGGCCCCTCCACCCCCGGACCTGGAAATTTCGCATATGCCATTCGTTTGTACTTCGTTTGTACCGGTAAGTACCGAGAGATTTTCGTTTGTACCGGCTCCGGTACCGAGTTATTCAAGATTCAAGATGGAGGGGCCAGTGAAACGGGGATTTCCCATAGTAAAAAAATAAAGTTTTTCCGATTTTGATGAAAATTTGTGAATCGTTTGTACTTCGTTTGTACCGGTAAGTACCGAGAGATTTTCGTTTGTACCGGCTCCGGTACCGAGTTATTAAATTTTAAAGTTGGGGGGACCATTTCACTGGCCCCTCCACCACCGGACCTGGAAATTTCGCATATGCCATTCGTTTGTACTTCGTTTGTACCGGTAAGTACCGAGAGATTTTCGTTTGTACCGGCTCCGGTACCGAGTTATTAAATTTTAAAGTTGGGGGGACCATTTCACTGGCCCCTCCACCACCGGACCTGGAAATTTCGTATATGCCATTCGTTTGTACTTCGTTTGTACCGGTAAGTACCGAGAGATTTTCGTTTGTACCGGCTCTGGTACCGAGTTATTAAATTTTAAATTTGGGGGGACCATTTCACTGGCCCCTCCACCACCGGACCTGGAAATTTCGCATATGCCATTCGTTTGTACTTCGTTTGTACCGGTAAGTACCGAGAGATTTTCGTTTGTACCGGCTCCGGTACCGAGCTATTAAATTTTAAAGTTGGGGGGACCATTTCACTGGCCCCTCCACCACCG
This sequence comes from Maratus speculifer, assembly GCA_964019185.1. Lineage (NCBI taxonomy): Eukaryota > Metazoa > Arthropoda > Arachnida > Araneae > Salticidae > Maratus > Maratus speculifer. Next base: position 666,827 of record CAXHSM010000929.1, read on the forward strand.
GACCTGGAAATTTCGCATATGCCATTCGTTTGTACTTCGTTTGTACCGGTAAGTACCGAGAGATTTTTGTTTGTACCGGCTCCGGTACCGAGCTATTAAATTTTAAAGTTGGGGGGACCATTTCACTGGCCCCTCCACCACCGGACCTGGAAATTTCGCATTTGCCATTCGTTTGTACTTCGTTTGTACCGGTAAGTACCGAGAGATTTTCGTTTGTACCGGCTCCGGTACCGAGCTATTAAATTTTAAAGTTGGGGGGACCATTTCACTGGCCCCTCCACCCCCGGACCTGGAAATTTCGCATATGCCATTCGTTTGTACTTCGTTTGTACCGGTAAGTACCGAGAGATTTTCGTTTGTACCGGCTCCGGTACAAAGCTATTAAATTTTAAAGTTGGGGGGACCATTTCACTGGCCCCTCCACCCCCGGACCTGGAAATTTCGCATATGCCATTCGTTTGTACTTCGTTTGTACCGGTAAGTACCGAGAGATTTTTGTTTGTACCGGCTCCGGTACCGAGCTATTAATTTTTAAATTTGGGGGGGGGGACCATTTCACTGGCCCCTGCACCCCCGGACCTGGAAATTCCGCATATGCCATTCGTTTGTACTTCGTTTGTACCGGTAAGTACCGAGAGATTTTTGTTTGTACCGGCTCCGGTACCGAGCTATTAATTTTTAAATTTGGGGGGGGGGACCATTTCACTGGCCCCTGCACCCCCGGACCTGGAAATTCCGCATATGCCATTCGTTTGTACTTCGTTTGTACCGGTAAGTACCGAGAGACTTTCGTTTGTACCGGTAAGTACCGAGAGATTTTCGTTTGTACCGGCTCCGGTACCGAGTTATTCAAGGTGGAGGGTACAGTGAAAAGGGGGTTTCCCATGGTAAAAAAATAAAGTTTTTCCGATTTTGATGAAAATTTGTGAATCGTTTATACTTTGTTTGTACCGGAAAGTACCGAGAGATTTTCATTTGTACCGGCTTCGGTACCGAGTTATTAAATTTTAAAGTTGGGAGGGCCATTTCACTGGCCCCTCCACCACCGGACTTAGAAATTTCGCATATGCCATTAGTTTGTACTTCGTTTGTACCGGTAAGTACCGAAAGATTTTCGTTTGTACCGGCTCCGGTACCGAGTTATTAAATTTTAAAGTTGGGGGGACCATTTCACTGGCCCTTCCACCCCCGGACCTGGAAATTTCGCATATGCCATTCGTTTGTACTTTGTTTGTACCGGTAAGTACCGAGAGATTTTCGTTTGTACCGGTAAGTACCGAAAGATTTTCGTTTGTACCGCCTCCGGTACCGAGTTATTCAAGGTGGAGGGTACAGTGAAAAGGGGGTTTCCCATGGTAAAAAAATAAAGTTTTTCCGATTTTGATGAAAATTTGTGAATCGTTTATACTTTGTTTGTACCGGTAAGTACCGAGAGATTTTCATTTGTACCGGCTTCGGTACCGTGTTATTAAATTTTAAAGTTGGGAGGACCATTTCACTGGCCCCTCCACCACCGGACCTGGAATTTCGCATATGCCATTCGTTTGTACTTTGTTTGTACCGGTAAGTACCGAAAGATTTTCGTTTGTACCGGCTCTGGTATCGAGCTATTAAATTTTAAAGTTGGGGGGGACCATTTCACTGGCCCCTCCACCACCGGACCTGGAAATTTCGCATATGCCATTTGTTTGTACTTCGTTTGTACCGGTAAGTACAGAGAGATTTTCGTTTGTACCGGCTCTGGTACCGAATTATTAAATTTTTAATTTGGGGACCATTTCCCTGGCCCTTCCACCACCGGACCTGGAAATTTCGCATATGTCATTTGTTTGTACTTCGTTTGTACCGGTAAGTACAGAGAGATTTTCGTTTGTACCGGCTCCGGTACCGAATTATTAAATTTTAAATTTGGGGACCATTTCACTGGCCCCTCCACCATCGGTCCTGGAAATTTCGCATATGCCATTCGTTTGTACTTCGCTTGTACCGGTAAGTACCGAGAGATTTTCGTTTGTACCGGCTCCGGTACCGAGTTATTAAATTTTAAACTTGGAGGTATAATAAATTTATTATTATTAATATTGCAATGAGATGCTTCTAATAAAAACTTATAAAGTTTTAGAAAATATTAAAAAAAAATAATTAATTTAATTGAATATCATATCTTGAAAATTGACGAAGTTATGATATTTCTCCCAAAAATTCTTTTTTTTTCCGTCGCTTGAACCCATTTTGAATGTTATCAAAAATCTGTCATGAATAAACTTTTGGCCCATTTTTTAGAAGTAATAAAACTTTAAACTAGAGATGGGAAATATAGTTTTTTTTTGTTAACAAGTTACATCATTCCGCAGTAGCACTGATAACAGGATACCGAAAAAACGCCATAACTTCTTAATTAAAATAGATATTGAATCAGTTTAAAGTTTATATTTCTTCTAAAAAATAGGCGAAAAGTTTATGTATGAAAGATTTTTGATAAAGTTAAAAATGTACTCTAAGGGCGAAAAAATAGAATTTTTGGGAAAAGAAGTTCATAACTTCGTCAAATCTCAAGATATCAAATCCAACTAAATTTTTTATAAATGTTCTCAAAATTAGCTAAAACTTTTACACATGCAAGTTTTTGATAGAAATACTTACCGATTAAAAAAAAATAAAAAACGAAAACAAATAGGGGGGAGGTAGAAAAAGAAAAAAGGCCATGACTTCGTCAATTCTTAATCTATCAAATCCGATTAAATTTATTTTACTTCTTCTCAATAATAACTACAACTTTTATACTGACAAGTTTTTATGGGACCATTTCTTATAGCAAAAGTAAAAAAAAAAAAAAAAAAAAAAAAAAAAAAAAGTTAAAAAAACCTCAATTTTAAACTGCTTATATTCTGACTCATTTTCAAATCATTTTTCCTTTTAAACGCTTCCAAATGGCATGTCCTCTTATTTGGGAACTATATAATGTGACGTATTGGTCGATTTTTTGATAAAGGCACATTATATTTGAAAAAAGACTGTCAAAATGGGTATTTTGAGCAGTATTTCTTGAAGCTATAGTGATTCAAAAATTGAGGAAGTATTCAAATAACGTATTGCTTTTTTTCTGACTCATTTTTAAATCCATATTTGCTCTCAAATGCATTCATTTGACAGGTTCTCTTATTTAGAAACTGTATAATGTGCCGTAGGTCAGTTTTTTAAATATATTTAAAAAAAAAACTGTCAGAATGGACATTTCGTACAAAATTGCTACAAGAGATCGTGATTGTAGAATTAATGTTATATTCAAATAACAAATTCCTTATTTTATGACTCATTTTTAAATTCAATTTTGCTCTCGGAGGCATCCAGTTAACAGATTCTCTTATTTAGAAATTGTATAATGTGCCGTTTTGGTCAGTTTTTTGATAAAGATTGAATATGTATATATATATATATATATACATATTTTAAATTTGTGAAAGTGGGCATTTCGCACAAAATTTCCCAAAGCGATCGTGATTGATGAAATGAGGATGTATTCAAATAAGAAATCGCTTATTTTATGACTCATTTTTAATTTCAATTTGTTCTTATGCGCATTCAATTGACAGATTTTTTCTTATTTAGGAACTATACAACGTGCCGTATTGGTCAAGTCAGAATATATTTCAAAATATGCTGCCAAAATGGACATTTGAGCCGAAATTTGCTTAAGATGATTCTGAAAATTCCAGTTCTTACAGAAAAATGAAATTAAAAATTTTCAAAAGCGGCCAAATAAAGTTGTTTAACTGGGTTTATCTCTAATCATATTTTATTTTTTGTTGATGAAATGACCACTCTTCGAAATCTACCTCCGCCTATAGGCCAAGCCGACAGGGATTTTTATTTTCTTAATCTGTTATCTGCATCGCGAAAATTTTAGAAGCTTTATCACTCAGAAACTCACGCGAAAGTGGGGTCAAGGGGGTCACACATTAATTGACAGTGTTGTAAATCACTGACGTAACTCTTACACACCTCTTAATAGTGACAGTTTAATTCTAATAGATTTGACCGAACATGTTATCAGCATGTTTCTTTATTAAGGGACATTTATTTTTAGAAGGTTTCTCATTTTCATGCATGAAAGTTCAAACAACTGCCAGCTGGTAAACAAAAGTTTGAAATAGGATTTTTCCGAGATACTTAACAATAATAAAACTTTATGAGGTTCATTACTAGATGTCGTGCCAGATTCTAATTGTGAAGATACAGATTTCTATACAGATTTTTAGCAGGCGTGAGATTTGATTTGTGGGGGAAGGGGGGAGGCAAACAACGTTTTTTTATCTTCCGTAAAATGTGCTGGGATCAACTCTTAGCTAGAGGTCTGCACGGGCCACAGGGCTGGCAGAATAGTTCCAAATTTTCTAACGGACCAGGCAGTACCGGGCCTGCAAAATTATAATTTTTTTTTTTTTTTTAAGGAAGGGTCGAGCCGGGCCGATAAAAAAATTTAGCTTGCCTACCGGCCTGTTATGAAGTTTTAAGCAGAAACGATAAAATATGAACTATTTTCAATGAATATGGCGTTAACGAGAATAAGTATAAATGTGCGTCACGAGCCGATACTAGTTTGGCAACATCAATACAGAAATGTAACTTGTACATTGTAGAGATCGGCATCGGACAATTACACTGTGTGTAATCCGGGCTTTATATTATTTAGCAGTCTCATTTCGGGCTGAAATCAGACTTACATTGTTTTTGTACATATAACATATAGACAAGACGAAGCGGAACTAAACTTAATTGATCTCAAGATGTGTAGGGCAGACAACATAACTTGTAACATTATTAATAGCGATAAAGAACTTATGTTAACGTAATTTTGGATATATATTCCTTGGCGGTTCTTAAATTCATTTTTCAACAACGCGAAAGTTCGACATATTTTCTGACTTATTTTTAACTGTAAATTAGTCAAAAAACGTGTATTAAAACTATAAATTAGTAAAAATATAAAATTGATAAGCATGACAATTAAAGGGATTCGGAATCGAATAGCGTTCTTCATTTTTGGTAAATAAGATATTTGTATTTCCTTTTTGCGATATAAGAGATAGTTGTCAATTGGTTGCAGATTTTCCTCTTTTCCCATGCCGTCGCTTTTAGAAATTCTATTCAAAACTCTAGTTTTGACAGTGTTTTCTTAAACTGCTTGTATCAAAAAACAGATAACGCTATTCAATCACATAATCATCGTATTCATAGTTTCTAAATGAAAACATCTGCTAATCTTATGCGTTTAAGAAAAAAAGTGAATTCTAATATGTATCAGAAAGTAAAATTTTGGATTTGAGATTGAATTGGGATTTGAAATCTTTAATAAAATGACTAGCTGCACCCGTCGAAACTCGACGGAAAAGAATATATATATTAGGTATGGTATATATCAATCTTATATAGACAGTAAAATACTGAGCGAAATAAACAATTGCCACCTCTTAAAATAGGGATAACATAGCTTTTCATGATGAAGATACACATACACAAACTTTAGAAAATAACAAAAAATAAGGAAAACAACTCATAAATTATTATGTTGGACTTATCTTCAGTTACAAATATTTTTTAATGCGGTTTCTAAACCTTAAATGTTATTTAAATGCCAAATTATTTAGGAAGTTAATATTATACCCCGTAAGACGAATTCAAAAATATCTGCATAGTTTATTTTTTCTCCGTTTAAATATCGCTTGATAACTGTACAATAATTATAACATCAATGAAACATTTTAATTATAATAGAAAGAGGGACTTACTAAACTGCCTAATCAATTCACTACACATTTACAGCACTTGCAATAAATTTAATTTATTTATTAGTTTGTATCTTCCATGAACTTGTAAAAATTAATTTTATTGTAATGGCAACGAAAAAAAAAACAATAGCTCTGTTATTAAAAATAATAGTATTTGTTGCTGAAATGCAGAATTTTTTTTTTTATTTTAAACAATAACGTAATACAATGAAATGATTTTAATTATTTTTTGATATTATGTAAGATAGAAATATAGTAATACCGGCATATCACAGGTTTTATTCTTTTTTTTCCTATACGACATCATTTACACCTTCAGAAACATTGATCTTTTCTTAAATAAAAGCGTGATTTAGGCAGTTATTTAAGAATTCTTTAGTTTCATAAAATATTCATTATAATTAAATAGAAATGGCACATTTTATAGAAATATTTTCATTTGTGCACACCACGGACCTTTAAATTAATATAGTGAGTTGATTTTTAGTTGTTTTCTAAAAGCAACTAAATGATCGGTGTTTTTTTATATATAAATTGTTGTTTTTAAATTTTATTTCATTTTATATTTATTTTTATTGATTGTTTAATTCTCTCAAAACCACCAGAACGAGCCTATTCCGAGAAAAAATGGAAGTATGAAAATCCAAGCATATCTTCAACATGTACTCGTTGGCATTCATTAAATATAACTCCTTTGCTGAAAGCCAGTTAATAAGAAATGAGTATTTGTAGAAAATCCCTTGTCATACAGCAATTTTTAGAGAGTAACTAAAAATCAACTTTATCTCCGATATTTTTCTGAATTTTCCAAATATTTGATTTTTTTGTGATTTACTTGATTTTTTTGTGAGTTATTCCATACAGTTGAATATTAAATACGATACATATATACATACATACACATATATGATTTGTCGCGCATGCATGCAAAGATAAAAAATATTTCAAAAAAATACTCATATTTCTTCAAATGTTTAATATATTTGCAATCTAATTGCACTATATTATTTCTGTTATAATAAAAAAAATCTAAAACTGGTGTTAAATTTGGTAGAAAACCATATAATTTTTTAACTTTATTAAAAAATTGATATATCTGCATGAATATGCATTCTGCTCTTACACAAAGAAATACACATATTATTCAATATCCACATATTCATAAGCTATAGCAATAGATCATTTCGTGAATTTTATTTTACAATGTGATCCCAAATATTATTTTGCTTGATTTTTCGTTGGTCCTCTAATCTTTATTATTATCAGTGTTCTCGCTGACATTTGACCAACGTTAGTAATTTGGCTAATTAAAAATGAAAAACATTCGCCTAATGAAAAAGTATTAGCCAAATAGATTCACCGTGTAGCTTAAAAAAAAAATATGTATATATATATATATATATATATATATATATATATATATATATATATATATATATATGTGTGTATATTTAATCCTTTAATGTACCCCTTTTTTTTTCAATATTTCTAAAATAACCTAAGTTTTTATAACTGGGACAACTATTATTATTAATCTAATTTCAATTATCCGCTACATATATATTGAAAATATGCATATATGATCCATGCACATGTATGAAAAAGGAAAAGGTAAAGAAAGAAAAAACAAAAATTGAACACTAGCAATTTGGCGAATCTAATCGCTTGTTTACTCGCCAAATAAAGAATTTTGTCGCAATTTGGCACAATGGCGAGCGACAGTGGGAACACTAGTTATTATCAAATCACCATTAATAAGTATGAAATCAAGCATATTCTTTATAATTCTTAAGTTCGAAAAGAATTCGACACGTATATTTTTAAATATTCGAGAAAATGCCTAAAGTTGAAAGTGTCCAGTGATTAATGGTTACATAATATAGTGCATAGTAATAATTAAATAAAAAAATTGGCGTAAGAAAAATAAATACGCAAATATAAATTTCCTCACATTCTTTTAAATAGTTTTGAAAATGTTAGTCATTTTTTCAATCTATTTTTCGACGAGAACCGTCTTTTGTTACATTTAAATCAGCAGTAAAACTCCAATTATTTAAACTCCGATCATTCGTTGATTTTTTTTTTTTTTTTTTAATTTTGACCTCGTCAAACGTTCGATATTATGAATTTAAAAATATGTTTAACGGAAAAATATTAAAATGAAAATTTATATATTCTTTCATTAAAATATAATTTCTTTAGAAATCTTATTTAAATATTACATAAAATTGATATTTAATTGCAAATTTTTGAGTTTATTTGGATAATTCCAAGTCTGTATCTACAGTGTAGAATAAATTAAGTAGACCTGTTAGATATTTTTCAACTAACGCATCTAAAAGCAGCTAAATACCTTAGATTTGTTCTTTTAATTGATTGTTGTAAAAAGGATTTCATTAATAGGTAGGGGTAACGTAATAGGTAAGGGTACGTAAGGAGTAACGTATTGTAATTTCTGTCATTTTTAGTAGACCGAATCTATTTTAAAGAATTAATTACTTCAGAACATAGTTCCTAAGGATGTTCGCGTGATTGTCTCCAATTATACGAATTTCTTCATATCCGAATGACACTCAAAACACATCAGTCCGAATAATTGGCGTTTCACTATACGTGGAGGTGAATGTTTAATTAAAGTGTTGACATGAAATCTTGTTTTGTTTAATATGTGGCAGACGTTACTGTATACTTTCTCTGATATTAACAAATAAAAAAACTAATTCATTTGAATTCGGTATATTTCCTGAATAAGGATATCTTGATTAATTGCAACATGAAAAACTATTAAAATAAAAAAGGAAATTTATTAAATAAATCTTCTGTAATTTTCTTGCTCAATAAAGTTTTCGACTGGACATTTTGCGGATTGCGGATCCTGATTAATATGTCTTATAATATGATTTTGAAAAAAAAAAAAAAAAAAAAAAAAAAACCAAAGTTATTTATACAAATTGCAATACAATTTTCACATTTGCTTAGAAAGTCAAACTGTTAGAACATGCGTCAAAAAGAAAATGAATAAACAAAGGAAAGAAAATGGCGAGTCATTTTTATGTCTTGCATATTTTGTGAGCTAGCATATATATATATATATATATATATATAAGTATATACTTTATTTCATGAATGACTAAAATCCTGGAATCTGAAGTAAAAATTTAACAAAATATGATAAATCTGATTATGACATGTAACAAAAACAAATTTTAATAAACCATACTAAATATGAAAAAAATAGATAAATTGATATGACAGATAAATTGACACGATTTGTAAAATAAAATCTTGTAGAAAAATATATTAATGCTTAAAAACAATGGGTTTGAATTTGGCAAAAAAATTTATAGCTATAAAAAATGTAAAGGATAAATGTTAGCATATTGTTTTCACGCTATAACGCATATTGTAAAAATGTTCGTGATGTAATAAATAATAGTTTTAATTCTCAGAAAAAAATTGTATAACAAAATCAGCACGCAAAAAAAAAAAAATAGAATTTACTCATGTAAAAATATGAACACAGAATTTATCAGTTGAAAAACAAATCGTACACTGTATCTACATTTTTGAATTTATCGACTATAAAAGACAAATCATCATGTGTACTCTTCTACATTTCTGTAACAACAAAAGGAAAATTCCAAAACAACTTATCAATAAAAATTATTATAAGTTTTTTAAATCAAAGTACGGTAAATAAAAGAGTTAGAAATTGTCAAAAAAATATTTTAGTATATTCTTTTCTTGCATTACAAAGAATAAAAATAAGCATTTTAATATTCAAGGAAACTAAGTGCTTATAATTTATACAAATCTAAATAAATGCTTACATGATTCCTTGCATATTAACTCTAATTACAAAGAAGAGAATGTTTTCAAACATTGAAAGAAGAATAGGCATGCAGATGATTAAATTATTAAATTTAATCATCATTAATAAATCATCATGATTATTAAATTTTAATTTCAATTAAGATAATACCAATTACCTTTAAAGGTCTGCAGTAATTCTAATACAATAGAAATTCACTAAATATTCTATGAATAAAATAAAATATTGTATTTTTGAAATCACAATGTAGAAAAAAACTTAAAAAGTATTCTAAAAGTATGAAAAAAATATTAAAAAAATAGACAAAAGGAAGCATGTCTTTTTTATTAACACCAAAATCACTAAAATAACACAAGATAAAGAAAAAAAAATAGATGAAAAAAAATATGCATAGGGGCGAAAAATTCACAGTTTACAAATTCTCATTAATCTCAATAAATACTCATATATGATTTTAAGTTTCATACCCTTTACAAAAGTAACAAAAAACAAAATAAAATAAAAGTATATACACTAATTTTATAAGATAATAAAGCGAACAATGTAAATACATTTAAATATAAAATCCTATTAAATAAATGAAAATTATTTTTAAGAGTTTGTTGCAATTTCAATTCAATATAAAATCTAAAAAACATTCTATAAATAAGATTTAACGCTGCATTTTAAGAAACACAATGTGGCAAATCGAAGAGAAATTAAAAGGCTAATCACATACCCTTTTTTAAACATCAATGGCATAATATAAAATAAGCACACAGTACAGGAGAGAAAATTTATGGTTTATAAATTTTCATTAATGTCCTTATGAGGATTTTCAGTTTCACATTTTCAACAAGATTTAAAAAAGAAAAGAAAAGGAAAGGAAAGTGGAATATTTACAAAAATTGAAAAACAATTATGCGTACACATGAATACATTTAATATATAAACTATTAAATTAATAAAAATTATATTCAAGACTCTGCTACAATTTCAATACAATAAAAAATCACAAAATAGTCTTCAATTAAGAATTACCTCTCTATTTTTAAAATCAGAGTGCGAAAATTAAAGAGAAATAAAAGTCTAAACATATGTCTTTTTTTTAACCATCAAAGGCATAATAAAATATATCCGCATAGTACAGAAATTTTTTTTTAATTTATTTAAATTTATTTAATTTTTAGTTTATGAATTTTCATTCATGTTCAAATAAGGATTATCAGTCTCATATTTTTTACAAAATAATAATAATAATAATAGCAATAATAAAAATTAAAAGAAAAATAATATATCCTTATATATATTATAAATGTGAAAGTGTGTCCGAAAATTGGAATGAACTTGGCTTCAAAACGGATGGATTAATGTCTTTGAATTTTTGTATATAGATAGATTATTGGTCTGAAATGAACACAGGCTAATCTTTATTTATTTTAATCAAATATTTTTCTTAATAATTCAATATTTCACTATTTTTCATACAGAATAAATTGTAAAATTTTCCATAATATTTAATCATCTTTCTTTTTTCGTTGCCAAAAAATAAAAAAACCGGAATAATTATTTCCCTTCTGTCATTAATTTTCAACTGAAAGATTTTCATGTGATAAAAGAAAATGAAATAAATAAATGGACCCTATTCTGTTTTTCGGTTCGAGGTTAAAAACCGCGATTTTACCAGTTGTGACGTCAGAGGAATTCTGTTTTTCTTCTTATATCACGCAGACGATTATATAAAATTTCTTTTACACTTAGAAGACTACACAAGAATATAACTTCACACTTTACAAGAATATGAATATTTTAGTAGTTTTTCCAGATATTAATCCGTAATAAAAATGAACCTTTTTCTTTCTTTCGGTTCGAGGCTATAAAATTCAACTTTTTACCAATTGTGACGTCAGAGGAATTCTGTTTTTCTTCTTATATCACGCAGACGATTATATAAAATTTCTTTTACACTTAGAAGACTACACAAGAATATAACTTCACACTTTACAAGAATATGAATATTTTAGTAGTTTTTCCAGATATTAATCCGTAATAAAAATGAACCTTTTTCTTTCTTTCGGTTCGAGGCTATAAAATTCAACTTTTTACCAATTGTGATGTCACAGGAATACTTTCCATTAAGAATTTTAAAAATATCAATGTAACGTCATATCTGAAACAAAGTATAAATTTTCAAAAATTCTGTTTTTTTTTTTACGGAAACTACCCCCTTTTTGACACTTTCTAACATGGTCTAAAAGTGTTTAAGACTTCAACTTGTCTGTATACCGGATGCCGAGTGCCTGGGGTCGGCCGTCTGTTTGTCCGTGTTTCAACTTGAGTAAATATAGTGGGATTCATACGAAAATAACATACATTATTGAGATTTGCTACAGCATGTGCGCCATTGAAAATGAACCAGGTAGCAATTATAGCTGAATCACAGGAGCACTCAAAAGAGACTTTACATTATGATATACGGCGAAAAAATCATTTGTGGTGTATTTTGATAATGTTACATAATTTTAAATGTAATGAAATTTACATGCATTTTTAAGGTTCACAAGAACATGGTTACTATCGAATATGTTAAGTATAGTACTTATAGTGTGCGTACAGTGAGCTCAAAAGTATTTCAATATATCACAGTCTGTGAAGTAAAACCATTTGCAGATGCTGCAAATGGTTTAAATTTAATAATTATTAAATTAATATTAATTATTTTAATAATGTTATTTTATTAAGGTTATTTTAATAATATTGAAATTGATATCAGTTTCTGAAGTGCACTAAAACAGGATTTCTGTAGAAAATGGGGTGAAAAGTTTTAACATTCTTTTACAAGATAACAGAAAAATGTTCGGTAATATAATAGTCTACGGGGAAAAAATATTCCCAGCGTATTTTAATTGCGTTGCACTATTTCAAACATGATGAAATTAATATACTGAGATAATCAATACAATGATAAATACTGAAATTTACTAATATGCTTGCAGTTTGTTGTTCTTTTACAGAGACGCATAAAAGATTTTGGACCTGCGTCCAGATATCAGATATTGTATCCAAAGTATGGTCTATTAGAAAAGATTCCTGGAGAGCTTTTTCAATTATAGTATGTATTTTAAGGAAAACTAATGCATCCTGAAGTTCAGTTACATTTGGTATAAAAAGAGATGTTTGTAGAATTTAAATAAATCATGTATCGGACTATACAATAAACTGGATATATGGTCACCTGTGCAATAGCGATTCCCGGAAATATGAACTCAATAATTTGAATCGGGTTTTTTGCTTGAATAATTTAAGCTAAATATGCGGTCGTATAAATATTTGCACGTAATATACAGGACTGTACAAAAGAATTCAAGTACGTTTCTGTCTATTATTAGAAATAGCTAAAGGTGAATTTTAATCTTCGTTATACTTTTCCTAACTAAGAAAAATTTTAACATTGTATTTAGAATATTTACAAGCACATAGATCACATACACAGATGCAGAAAAGAATGGGCCGACGAAGTATTATGGAAATGTTGAATTTTTTTTTATTACCTAGGTTTAACACATGATTTTTCTTTCTTTGATATGGAATTCTGAAATGCACTACAACATGATTTTTGTACCATTGGGGTGCGTTACAGGTTTCTACAGTATAAATGGTTGTAATTTCCTTTTCGCGATCGTTAATATTATCTAACACATTTTCCATTTATTTGACCGAATTCTTTAAGTCCCCTAAAAAAAAAAAAAAAAAAAAAAAAAAAAAAAAAACTACTGCATAGCCTGGTATAAAATATGTGTTATATATTTTTTAAATTATTGTTAATGAAATGTTTTGTTTAATTAAAGCGTTTATCTTTTTTTATGCTACGTGAACGACGTCACGGGTAACAGCTAGTATATTATAAATGTGAAAGTGTGTCCGAAAGTTGGAATGAACTTGGCTTCAAATCGGATGGATTAATGTCTTTGAATTTTTGTATATAGATAGATTATTGGTCTGAAATGAACATAGGCTAATTTTTATTTATTTTATTCAAATATTTTTCTTAATAATTCAACATTTCACTATTTTTCATACAGAATAAATTGAAAAATTTTCCATAATATTTAATCATCTTTCTTTTTTCGTTGCCAAAAAATAAAAAAACCGGAATAATTATTTCTCTTCTGTAATTTATTTTCAACTGAAAGATTTTCACGTGATAAAAGAAAATGAAATAAATAAATGGACCGTATTCTGCTTTTCTGTTCGAGGTTATAAACCGAGATTTTACCAATTGTGACGTCAGAGGAATACTGTTTTTCTTCTTATATCACGCAGACGATTATATAAAATTTCTTTTACACTTAGACGACTTCACAAGAATATAACTTCACACTTTACAAGAATATGAATATTTTAGTAGTTTTCCCAGATATTAATCCGTTATAAAAATGAACCTTTTTCTTTCTTTCGGTTCGAGGCTATAAAATAGGACCATTTCACTGGCCCCTCCACCACCGGACCTGGAAATTTCGCATATGCCATTAGTTTGTACTTCGTTTGTACCGGTAAGTACCGAAAGATTTTCGTTTGTACCGGCTCCGGTACCGAGCTATTAAATTTTAAAGTTGGGGGGGGGACATGTTACTGGCCCCTCCACCACCGGACCTGGAAATTTCGCATATGTCATTCGTTTGTACTTCGTTTGTACTGGTAAGTACAGAGAGATTTTCATTTGTACCGGCTCCGGTACCGAATTAATAAATTTTAAATTTGGGGACCATTTCACTGGCCCTTCCACCACCGGACCTGGAAATTTCGCATATGCCATTCGTTTGTACTTCGTTTGTACCGGCTCCGGTACCGAATTATTGAATTTTAAATTTGGGGACCATTTCACTGGCCCCTCCACCACCGGACCTGGAAATTTCGCATATGCCATTCGTTTGTACTTCGTTTGTACCGGTAAGTACTGAGAGATTTTCGTTTGTACCGGCTCCGGTACCGAGTTATTAAATTTTAAACTTGGAGGTATAATAAATTTATTATTATTAATATTGCAATGAGATGCTTCTAAAAAAACTTATAAAGTTTTAGAAAATATTAAAAAAAATAATTAATTTAATTGAATATCATATCTTGAAAATTGACGAACTTATGATATTTTTCCCAAAAATTCTTTTTTTTTCCGTCGCTTGAACCCATTTTCAATGTTATCAAAAATCTGTCATGAATAAACTTTTGGCCCATTTTTAGGTGCGTTCGTAATTATGTAAATACGTAGCACCTATTGTTGTCGCTCAGTCCGTCCGTCTGTCCGTCCGCATATAACAACGCAAAAACTACCCAACCGAATCGTTTGAAATTTAAAATACATAATTATTACATAATTTTGTCGAGTCATTTCAAATTTTATGAAAATCGGATGGATAGATCAATTACAGGGACAATCAAAAGGATTCCGTTACATTACGGTCAATGGGGGAAAAAAGTTTCAAATGCATTTTAATCGTTTGAAATTTAAAACGTATATTTATTACATAATTTTGTCGAGTCATTTCAAATGTTATGAAAATCGGATGCATTGATCAATTACAGGGACAATCAAAAGTATTCCGTTACATTACGGTCAATGGGGAAAAAGTTTCAAATGCATTTTAATGATGTTACACTCATTTGAATATAACAGAATTGACACGAATCTATGAAATATGTACTAAAAATACATTTTGTATAATCTGTGATGCAAAGAATATTTATTATTAAATTAAGAGCCACACAAATGTATTCCACTAAATAATGTTATACGGGGAAACATTGTTTGGGAGGTGTTTTAATTATATTAAACTACTTCTCATTTTACGAATAAGCTATACGTTAATGAAGTATAATAAAAGTTACTCCCTGCATATTTACAGGAACACAAAGATTTCGACCACTGTACTGTATCCAAAGTACGCTCTACTATATCAGCAAGATCTGAATATTTTAAAACTTCGTTATCAACGAACGCACCTCATTTGCTACGCTTTACGTGCAATTTCCAACTTGTTTAGAAGTAATAAAACTTTAAACTAGAGATGGGAAATATAGTTATTTTTTGTTAACAAGTTACATCATTCCGAAGTAGCACTGATAACAGGATACCGAAAAAACGCCATAACTTCTTAATTAAAATAGATATTGAATCAGTTTAAAGTGTATATTTCTTCTAAAAAATAGGCGAAAAGTTTATGTATGAAAGATTTTTGATAAAGTTAAAAATGTACTCTAAGGGCGAAAAAATAGAATTTTTGGAAAAAGAAATTCATAACTTCGTCAAATCTCAAGATATCAAATCCAACTAAATTTTTTATAAATGTTCTCAAAATTAGCTAAAACTTTTACACATACAAGTTTTTGATAGAAATACTTACCGATTAAAAAAAAATAAAAAACGAAAACAAATAGGGGGGAGGGGTAGAAAAAGAAAAAATGCCATGACTTCGTCAATTCTTAATCGATCAAATCCGATTAAATTTATTTTACATCTTCTCAATAATAACTACAACTTTTATATTGACAAGTTTTTATGGGACCATTTCTTATAGCAAAAGTAAATAAAAATATAAAAAAAAAGGAAAAAACCCTCAAATCCAAACTGCTTATATTCTGACTCATTTTTAAATCATTTTTCTTTTTAAACGCTTCCAAATGGCATGTCCTCTTATTTAGGAACTATATAATGTGACGTATTGGTCAATTTTTTGATAAAGGCACAATATATTTGAAAAAAGACTGTCAAAATGGGTATTTTGAGCAGAATTTCCTGAAGCTATAGTGATTCAAAAATTGAGGAAGTATTCAAATAACGTATTGCTTTTTTCTGACTCATTTTTAAATCCATTTTTGCTCTCAAATGCATCCATTTGACAAGTTCTCTTATTTAGAAACTGTATAATGTGCCGTAGGTCAGTTTTTTAAATATATTTAAAAAAAAAAACTGTCAAAATGGACATTTCGTACAAAATTGCTACAAGAGATCGTGATTTTAGAATTGATGTTATATTCAAATAACAAATTGCTTATTTTATGACTCATTTTTAAATTCAATTTTGCTCTCGGAGGCATCCAGTTAACAGATTCTCTTATTTAGAAATTGTATAATGTGTCGTTTTGGTCAGTTTTTTTGATAAAGGTTGAATATGCATATATATATATATATATATACATATTTTAAATTTGCCAAAGTGGGCATTCCGCACAAAATTTCCCAAAGCGATCGTGATTGATGAAATGAGGATGTATTCAAATAAGAAATCGCTTATTTTATGACTCATTTTTAATTTCAATTTGTTCTTATACGCATTCAATTGACAGATTTTTTCTTATTTAGGAACTATACAACGTGCCGTATTGGTCAATAATTTAATAAAGTCAGAATATATTTCAAAATATGCTGCCAAAATGGACATTTGAGCCGAATTTTGCTTAAGATGATTCTGAAAATTCCAGTTCTTACAGAAAAATGAAATTAAAAATTTTCAAAAGCTGCCAAATAAAGTTGTTAAACTGGATTTATCTCTAATCATATTTTATTTTTTGTTGTTGAAATGACCACTCTTCGAAATCTACCTCCACCTATAGGCCAAGCCGACAGGAATTTTTATTTTCTTTATCTGTTA
This sequence comes from Maratus speculifer, assembly GCA_964019185.1. Lineage (NCBI taxonomy): Eukaryota > Metazoa > Arthropoda > Arachnida > Araneae > Salticidae > Maratus > Maratus speculifer. The sequence goes on from CAXHSM010000929.1 coordinate 684,076, forward strand.
TCTGCATCGCGAAAATTTTAGAAGCTTTATCACTCAGAAACTCACGTGAAAGTGGGGTCAAGTGGGTCACACATTAATTGACAGTGTTGTAAATCACTGACGTAACTCTTACACACCTCTTAATAGTGACAGTTTAATTCTAATAGATTTGACCGAACATGTTATCAGCATGTTTCTTTATTAAGGGACATTTATTTTTAGAAGGTTTCTCATTTTTATGCATGAAAGTTCAAACAACTGCCAGCTGGTAAACAAAAGTTTGAAATAGGATTTTTCCGAGATACTTAACAATAATAAAACTTTATGAGGTTTATTACTAGATGTGCCAGATTCTAATGTGAAGATACAGTATTTCTATACAGATTTTTAGCAGTCGTGAGATTTGATTTGCGGGGGAAGGAGGGATGCAAACAACGTTTTTTTATCTTCCGTAAAATGTGCTGGGATCAACTCTTAGCTAGAGGTCTGCACGGGCCACAGGGCTGGCAGAATAGTTCCAAATTTTCTAACGGACCAGGCAGTACCGGGTCTGCAGAATTATAATTTTTTTTTTTTTTTTAAAGGAAGGGTCGAGCCGGGCCGATAAAAAAATTTAGCTTGCCTACCGGCCCGTTATGAAGTTTTAAGCAGAAACGATAAAATATGAACTATTTTCAATGAATATGGCATTAACGAGAATAAGTATAAATGTGCGTCACGAGCCGATACTAGTTTGGCAACATCAATACAGAAATGTAACTTGTACAGTGTAGAGATCGGCATCGGACAATTACACTGTGTGTAACCCGGGCTTTATATTATTTAGCAGTCTCATTTCGGGCTGAGATCAGACTTGCATTGTTTTTGTACATATAACATATAGACAAGACGAAGCGGAACTAGACTTAATTGATCTCAAGATGTGTAGGGCAGACAACATAACTTGTAACATTATTAATAGCGATAAAGAACTTATGTTAACGTAATTTTTGATATATATTCCTTGGTGGTTCTTAAATTTATTTTTGAACAACGCGAAAGTTCGACATATTTTCTCACTTATTTTTAACTGTAAATTAGTCAAAAAACGTGTATTAAAACTGTAAATTAGTAAAAATATAAAATTGATAAGCATGACAATTAAAGGGATTCGGAATCGAATAGCGTTCTTCATTTTTGGTAAATAAGATATTTGTATTTCCTTTTTGCGATATAAGAGATAGTTGTCAAATGGTTGCAGATTTTCCTCTCTTCCCATGCAGTCGCTTTTAGAAATTCTGTTCAAAACTCTAGTTTTGACAGTGTTTTCTTAAACTGCTTGTATCAAAAAACAGATAACGCTATTCAATTACATAATCATCGTATTCATAGTTTCTAAATGAAAACATCTGCTAATCTTATGCGTTTAAGAAAAAAAGTGAATTCTAATATGTATCAGAAAGTAAAATTTTGGATTTGAGATTGAATTGGGATTTGAAATTTTTAATAAAATGACTAGCTGCACCCGTCGAAACTCGACGGAAAAGAATATATATATTAGGTATGATATGTATCAATCTTATATAGACAGTAAAATACTGAGTGAAATAAACAATTGCCACCTCTTAAAATAGGGATAACATAGCTTTTCATGATGAAGATAGACAAACTTTAGAAAATAACAAAAAATAAGGAAAACAACTCATAAATTATTATGTTGGACTTAACTTCAGTTACAAATCTTTTTTTAATGCGGTTTCTAAACCTTAAATATTATTTAAATGCCAGATTATTTAGGAAGTTAATATTATACCCCGGAAGACGAATTCAAAAATATCTGCATAGTTTATTTTTTCTCCGTTTAAATATCGCTTGATAACTGTACAATAATTATAACATCAATGAAACATTTTAATTATAATAGAAAGAGGGACTTACTAAACTGCTCAATCAACCCACTACACATTTACAGCACTTGCAATAAATTTAATTTATTTATTGGTTTGTATCTTCCATGAATTTGTAAAAATTAATTTTATTGTTATGGCAACGAAAAAAAAAACGATCGCTCTGTTATTAAAAATAATAGTATTTGTTGCTGAAATGCAGAATTTTTTTAAATTTTATTTTAAACAATAACGTAATACAATGAAATGATTTTAATTATTTTTTGATATTATGTAAGATAGAAATATAGTAATACCGGCATATCACACGTTTTATTCTTTTTTTTCCTATAAGACATCATTTACACCTTCAGAAACATTGATGTTTTCTTAAATAAAAGCGTGATTTAGGCAGTTATTTAAGAATTCTTTAGTTTCATAAAATATTTATTATAATTAAATAGAAATGGCACAGTTTATAGAAATATTTTCATTTGTGCATACCACGGACCTTTAAATTAGTATAGTGAGCTGATTTTTAGTTGTTTTCTAAAAGCAACTAAATGATCTGTGTTTTTTTATATATAAATTGTTGTTTTTAAATTTTATTTCATTTTATATTTATTTTTATTGATTGTTTAATTCTCTCAAAACCACCAGAACGAGCCTATTCCGAGAAAAAATGGAAGTATGAAAATCCAAGCATATCTTCAACATGTACTCGTTGGCATTCATTAAATATAACTCCTTTGCTGAAAGCCAGTTAATAAGAAATGAGTATTTGTAGAAAATCCCTTATCATTCAGCAATTTTTAGAGAGTAACTAAAAATCAACTTTATCTCCGATATTTTTCTGAATTTTCCCAATATTTGATTTTTTTGTGATTTACTTGATTTTTTTATGAGTTATTCCATACAGTTGGCTATTAAATACGATACATATATACATACATACACATATATGATTTGTCGCGCATGCATGCACAGATAAAAAATATTTCAAAAAACTACTCATATTTCTTCAAATGTTTAATATATTTACAATCCAATTGCACTATATTATATCTGTTATATTTTTAAAAAAATCTAAAACTGGTGTTAAATTTGGTAGAAAACTATATAATTTTTTAACTTTATTAAAAAATTGATATATCTGCATGAATATGCATTCTGCTCTTACACAAAGAAATACACATATTATTCAATATCCACATATTCGTAAGCTATAGCAATAGATCATTTCGTGAATTTTATTTTACAATGTGATCCCAAATATTATTTTGTTTGATTTTTCGTTGGTCCTCTAATTTTCATTATTATCAGTGTTCTCGCTGACATTTGACCAACGTTAGTAATTTGGCTAATTAAAAATGAAAAACATTCGCCTAATGAAAAAAGTATTAGCCAAATAGATTCACCGTGTAGCTCAATATATATATATATATATATATATATATATGTATATGTATATTTAATCCTTTAATGTACCCCCCCTGTTTTTTCAATATTTCTAAAATAACCTAAGTTTTTATAACTGGGACAACTATTGCTATTAATCTAATTTCAATTATCCGCTACATATATATTAAAAATATGCATATATGATCCATGCACATGTATGAAAAAGGAAAAGGTAAAGAAAGAAAAAACAAAAATTGAACACTAGCAATTTAGCGAATCTAATCGCTTGTTTACTCGCCAAATAAAGAATTTAGTCGCAATTTGGCACAATGGCGAGCGACAGTGGGAACACTGATTATTATCAAATCACCATTGATAAGTATGAAATCCAGCATATTCTTTATAATTCTTAAGTTCGAAAAGAATTCGACACGTATATTTTTAAATATTCGAAAAAATGCCTGAAGTTGAAAGTGTCCAGTGATTAATGATTACATAATATAGTGCATAGTAATTAAATAAAAAAATTGGCGTAAGAAAAATAAATACGCAAATATAAATTTCCCCACATTCTTTTAAATAGTTTTGAAAATGTTAGTCATTTTTTCAATCTATTTTTCGACGAGAACCGTCTTTTGTTAGATTTAAATCAGCAGTAAAACTCCAATTATTTGAACTCCGATCATTCGTTGATTTTTTTTTTTTTTTTTTTTTTTTTTTTTAATAATTTTGACCTGGTCAAACGTTCGATATTATGAATTTAAAAATATGTCTAACGGAAAAATATTAAAATGAAAATTTATATATTCGTTCATTAAAATATAATTTATTTAGAAGTCTTTTTTAAATATTACATAAAATTGATATTTAATTGCAAATTTTTGAGTTTATTTGAATAATTCCAAGTCTGTATCTACAGTGTAGAATAAATTAAGTAGATCTGTTAGATATTTTTCAACTAACGCATCTAAAAGCAGCTAAATACCTTAGTTTTGTTCTTTTAATTGATTGTTGTAAAAAGGATTTCATTAATAGGTAGGGGTAACGTAATAGGTAGGGGTACGTAAGGAGTAACGTATTGTAATTTCTGTCATTTTTAGTAGACCGAATCTATTTTAAAGAATTAATTACTTCAGAACATAGTTCCTAAGGATGTTTGCGTGATTGTCTCCAATTATACGAATTTCTTCATATCCGAATGACACTCAAAACACATCAGTCCGAATAATTGGCGTTTCACTATACGTGGAGGTGAATGTTTAATTAAAGTGTTGACATGAAATTTTGTTTTGTTTAATATGTGGCAGACGTTACTGTATACTTTCTCTGATATTAACAAATAAAAAAACTAATTCATTTGAATTTGGTATATTTCCTGAATAAGGATATCTTGATTAATTGCAACATGAAAAACTATTAAAATAAAAAAGGAAATTTATTAAATAAATCTTCTGTAATTTTCTAGCTCAATAAAGTTTTCGACTGAACATTTTGCGGATTGCGGATCCTGATTAATATGTCTTATAATATGATTTTGAAAAAAAAAAAAAAAAAAAAAAACAAAAACAAAGTTATTTATACAAATTGCAATACAATTTTCACATTTGCTTAGAAAGTCAAACTGTTAGAACATGCGTCAAAAAGAAAATGAATAAACAAAGGAAAGAAAATGGCGAGTCATTTTTATGTCTTGCATATTTTGTGAGCTAGTCTATATATATATAAGTATATACTTTATTTCATGAATGACTAAAATCCTGGAATCTGAAGTAAAAATTTAGCAAAATCTGATAAATCTGATTATGAGATGTAACAAAAACAAATTTTAATAAACCATACTAAATATGAAAAAAAAATAGATAAAATAATATGACAGATAAATTGACACGATTTGTAAAATAAAATCTTGTAGAAAAATATATTAATGCTTAAAAACAATGTGTTTGAATTTGGCAAAAAAATTTATAGCTATAAAAAATGTAAAGGATAAATGTTAGCATATTGTTTTCACGCTATAACGCATATTGTAAAAATGTTCGTGATGTAATAAATAATAGTTTTAATTCTCAGAAAAAAAATTGTATAACAAAATCAGCACGCAAAAGAAAAATAGAATTTACTCATGTAAAAATATGAACACAGAATTTATCAGTTGAAAAACAAATCGTGCACTGTACCTACATTTTTGAATTTATCGACTATAAAAGACAAATCACCATGTGTGCTCTTCTACATTTCTGTAACAACAAAAGGAAAATTCCAAACCAACTTATCAATAAAAATTATTATAACTTTTTTAAATCAAAGTACGGTAAATAAAAGAGTTAGAAATTGTCAAAAAAATATTTTAGTATATTCTTTTCTGGCATTACAAAGAATAAAAATAAGCATTTTAATATTCAAGGAAACTAAGTGCTTATAATTTATACAAATCTAAATAAATGCTTACATGATTCCTTGCATATTAACTCTAGTTACAAAGAAGATAATATTTTCAAACATTGAAAGAAGAATAGGCATGCAGATGATTAAATTATTAAATTTAATCATCATGATTATTAAATTTTAATTTCAATTAAGTTAATACCAATTACCTTTAAAGGTCTGCAGTAATTCTAATACAATAGAAATTCACTAAATATTCTATGAATAAAATAAAATATTGTATTTTTGAAATCACAATGTAGAAAAAACTTAAAAAGTATTCTAAAAGTTAAAAAAAATATTAAAAAAAATAGACAAAAGGAAGCATGTCTTTTTTATTAACACCAAAATCACTAAAAATAACACAAGATAAAAAAAAAAAATAGATGAAAAAAAATATGCATAGGGGCGAAAAATTCACAGTTTACAAATTCTCATTAATCTCAATAAATACTCATATATGATTTTAAGTTTCATACCTTTACAAAAGTAACAAAAAACCAAATAAAATAAAAGTATATACACTAATTTTATAAGATAATAAAGCGTACAATGTAAATACATTTAAATATAAAATCATATTAAATAAATGCAAATTATTTTTAAGAGTTTGTTGCAATTTCAATTCAATATAAAATCTAAAAAATATTCTATAAATAAGATTTAACGCTGCATTTTAAGAAACAAAATGTGGCAAATCGAAGAGAAAATAAAAGGCTAATCACATACCCTTTTTTAAACATCAATGGCATAATATAAAATAAGCACACAGTACAGGAGAGAAAATTTATGGTTTATAAATTTTCATTAATGTCCTTATGAGGATTTTCAGTTTCACATTTTCAACAAGATTTAAAAAAGAAAAGAAAAGGAAAGGAAAGTGGAATATTTACAAAAATTGAAAAACAATTATGCGTACACATGAATACATTTAATATATAAACTATTAAATTAATAAAAATTATATTCAAGACTCTGCTACAATTTCAATACAATAAAAAATCACAAAATAGTCTTCAATTAAGAATTACCTCTCTATTTTTAAAATCAGAGTGCGAAAATTAAAGAGAAATAAAAGTCTAAACATATGTCTTTTTTTTAACCATCAAAGGCATAATAAAATATATCCGCATAGTACAGAAATTTTTTTTTAATTTATTTAAATTTATTTAATTTTTAGTTTATGAATTTTCATTCATGTTCAAATAAGGATTATCAGTCTCATATTTTTTACAAAATAATAATAATAATAATAGCAATAATAAAAATTAAAAGAAAAATAATATATCCTTATATATATTATAAATGTGAAAGTGTGTCCGAAAATTGGAATGAACTTGGCTTCAAAACGGATGGATTAATGTCTTTGAATTTTTGTATATAGATAGATTATTGGTCTGAAATGAACACAGGCTAATCTTTATTTATTTTAATCAAATATTTTTCTTAATAATTCAATATTTCACTATTTTTCATACAGAATAAATTGTAAAATTTTCCATAATATTTAATCATCTTTCTTTTTTCGTTGCCAAAAAATAAAAAAACCGGAATAATTATTTCCCTTCTGTCATTAATTTTCAACTGAAAGATTTTCATGTGATAAAAGAAAATGAAATAAATAAATGGACCCTATTCTGTTTTTCGGTTCGAGGTTAAAAACCGCGATTTTACCAATTGTGACGTCAGAGGAATTCTGTTTTTCTTCTTATATCACGCAGACGATTATATAAAATTTCTTTTACACTTAGAAGACTACACAAGAATATAACTTCACACTTTACAAGAATATGAATATTTTAGTAGTTTTTCCAGATATTAATCCGTAATAAAAATGAACCTTTTTCTTTCTTTCGGTTCGAGGCTATAAAATTCAACTTTTTACCAATTGTGACGTCAGAGGAATTCTGTTTTTCTTCTTATATCACGCAGACGATTATATAAAATTTCTTTTACACTTAGAAGACTACACAAGAATATAACTTCACACTTTACAAGAATATGAATATTTTAGTAGTTTTTCCAGATATTAATCCGTAATAAAAATGAACCTTTTTCTTTCTTTCGGTTCGAGGCTATAAAATTCAACTTTTTACCAATTGTGATGTCACAGGAATACTTTCCATTAAGAATTTTAAAAATATCAATGTAACGTCATATCTGAAACAAAGTATAAATTTTCAAAAATTCTGTTTTTTTTTTTTACGGAAACTACCCCCTTTTTGACACTTTCTAACATGGTCTAAAAGTGTTTAAGACTTCAACTTGTCTGTATACCGGATGCCGAGTGCCTGGGGTCGGCCGTCTGTTTGTCCGTGTTTCAACTTGAGTAAATATAGTGGGATTCATACGAAAATAACATACATTATTGAGATTTGCTACAGCATGTGCGCCATTGAAAATGAACCAGGTAGCAATTATAGCTGAATCACAGGAGCACTCAAAAGAGACTTTACATTATGATATACGGCGAAAAAATCATTTGTGGTGTATTTTGATAATGTTACATAATTTTAAATGTAATGAAATTTACATGCATTTTTAAGGTTCACAAGAACATGGTTACTATCGAATATGTTAAGTATAGTACTTATAGTGTGCGTACAGTGAGCTCAAAAGTATTTCAATATATCACAGTCTGTGAAGTAAAACCATTTGCAGATGCTGCAAATGGTTTAAATTTAATAATTATTAAATTAATATTAATTATTTTAATAATGTTATTTTATTAAGGTTATTTTAATAATATTGAAATTGATATCAGTTTCTGAAGTGCACTAAAACAGGATTTCTGTAGAAAATGGGGTGAAAAGTTTTAACATTCTTTTACAAGATAACAGAAAAATGTTCGGTAATATAATAGTCTACGGGGAAAAAATATTCCCAGCGTATTTTAATTGCGTTGCACTATTTCAAACATGATGAAATTAATATACTGAGATAATCAATACAATGATAAATACTGAAATTTACTAATATGCTTGCAGTTTGTTGTTCTTTTACAGAGACGCATAAAAGATTTTGGACCTGCGTCCAGATATCAGATATTGTATCCAAAGTATGGTCTATTAGAAAAGATTCCTGGAGAGCTTTTTCAATTATAGTATGTATTTTAAGGAAAACTAATGCATCCTGAAGTTCAGTTACATTTGGTATAAAAAGAGATGTTTGTAGAATTTAAATAAATCATGTATCGGACTATACAATAAACTGGATATATGGTCACCTGTGCAATAGCGATTCCCGGAAATATGAACTCAATAATTTGAATCGGGTTTTTTGCTTGAATAATTTAAGCTAAATATGCGGTCGTATAAATATTTGCACGTAATATACAGGACTGTACAAAAGAATTCAAGTACGTTTCTGTCTATTATTAGAAATAGCTAAAGGTGAATTTTAATCTTCGTTATACTTTTCCTAACTAAGAAAAATTTTAACATTGTATTTAGAATATTTACAAGCACATAGATCACATACACAGATGCAGAAAAGAATGGGCCGACGAAGTATTATGGAAATGTTGAATTTTTTTTTATTACCTAGGTTTAACACATGATTTTTCTTTCTTTGATATGGAATTCTGAAATGCACTACAACATGATTTTTGTACCATTGGGGTGCGTTACAGGTTTCTACAGTATAAATGGTTGTAATTTCCTTTTCGCGATCGTTAATATTATCTAACACATTTTCCATTTATTTGACCGAATTCTTTAAGTCCCCTAAAAAAAAAAAAAAAAAAAAAAAAAAAAAAAAAAAAACTACTGCATAGCCTGGTATAAAATATGTGTTATATATTTTTTAAATTATTGTTAATGAAATGTTGTGTTTAATTAAAGCGTTTATCTTTTTTTATGCTACGTGAACGACGTCACGGGTAACAGCTAGTATATTATAAATGTGAAAGTGTGTCCGAAAGTTGGAATGAACTTGGCTTCAAATCGGATGGATTAATGTCTTTGAATTTTTGTATATAGATAGATTATTGGTCTGAAATGAACATAGGCTAATTTTTATTTATTTTATTCAAATATTTTTCTTAATAATTCAACATTTCACTATTTTTCATACAGAATAAATTGAAAAATTTTCCATAATATTTAATCATCTTTCTTTTTTCGTTGCCAAAAAATAAAAAAACCGGAATAATTATTTCTCTTCTGTAATTTATTTTCAACTGAAAGATTTTCACGTGATAAAAGAAAATGAAATAAATAAATGGACCCTATTCTGCTTTTCTGTTCGAGGTTATAAACCGAGATTTTACCAATTGTGACGTCAGAGGAATACTGTTTTTCTTCTTATATCACGCAGACGATTATATAAAATTTCTTTTACACTTAGACGACTTCACAAGAATATAACTTCACACTTTACAAGAATATGAATATTTTAGTAGTTTTCCCAGATATTAATCCGTTATAAAAATGAACCTTTTTCTTTCTTTCGGTTCGAGGCTATAAAATAGGACCATTTCACTGGCCCCTCCACCACCGGACCTGGAAATTTCGCATATGCCATTAGTTTGTACTTCGTTTGTACCGGTAAGTACCGAAAGATTTTCGTTTGTACCGGCTCCGGTACCGAGCTATTAAATTTTAAAGTTGGGGGGGGGGACATGTTACTGGCCCCTCCACCACCGGACCTGGAAATTTCGCATATGTCATTCGTTTGTACTTCGTTTGTACTGGTAAGTACAGAGAGATTTTCATTTGTACCGGCTCCGGTACCGAATTAATAAATTTTAAATTTGGGGACCATTTCACTGGCCCTTCCACCACCGGACCTGGAAATTTCGTATATGCCATTCGTTTGTACTTCGTTTGTACCGGCTCCGGTACCGAATTATTGAATTTTAAATTTGGGGACCATTTCACTGGCCCCTCCACCACCGGACCTGCAAATTTCGCATATGCCATTCGTTTGTACTTCGTTTGTACCGGTAAGTACTGAGAGATTTTCGTTTGTACCGGCTCCGGTACCGAGTTATTAAATTTTAAACTTGGAGGTATAATAAATTTATTATTATTAATATTGCAATGAGATGCTTCTAAAAAAACTTATAAAGTTTTAGAAAATATTAAAAAAAATAATTAATTTAATTGAATATCATATCTTGAAAATTGACGAACTTATGATATTTTTCCCAAAAATTCTTTTTTTTCCGTCGCTTGAACCCATTTTCAATGTTATCAAAAATCTGTCATGAATAAACTTTTGGCCCATTTTTAGGTGCGTTCGTAATTATGTAAATACGTAGCACCTATTGTTGTCGCTCAGTCCGTCCGTCTGTCCGTCCGCATATAACAACGCAAAAACTACCCAACCGAATCGTTTGAAATTTAAAATACATAATTATTACATAATTTTGTCGAGTCATTTCAAATTTTATGAAAATCGGATGGATAGATCAATTACAGGGACAATCAAAAGGATTCCGTTACATTACGGTCAATGGGGGAAAAAAGTTTCAAATGCATTTTAATCGTTTGAAATTTAAAACGTATATTTATTACATAATTTTGTCGAGTCATTTCAAATGTTATGAAAATCGGATGCATTGATCAATTACAGGGACAATCAAAAGTATTCCGTTACATTACGGTCAATGGGGAAAAAGTTTCAAATGCATTTTAATGATGTTACACTCATTTGAATATAACAGAATTGACACGAATCTATGAAATATGTACTAAAAATACATTTTGTATAATCTGTGATGCAAAGAATATTTATTATTAAATTAAGAGCCACACAAATGTATTCCACTAAATAATGTTATACGGGGAAACATTGTTTGGGAGGTGTTTTAATTATATTAAACTACTTCTCATTTTACGAATAAGCTATACGTTAATGAAGTATAATAAAAGTTACTCCCTGCATATTTACAGGAACACAAAGATTTCGACCACTGTACTGTATCCAAAGTACGCTCTACTATATCAGCAAGATCTGAATATTTTAAAACTTCGTTATCAACGAACGCACCTCATTTGCTACGCTTTACGTGCAATTTCCAACTTGTTTAGAAGTAATAAAACTTTAAACTAGAGATGGGAAATATAGTTATTTTTTGTTAACAAGTTACATCATTCCGAAGTAGCACTGATAACAGGATACCGAAAAAACGCCATAACTTCTTAATTAAAATAGATATTGAATCAGTTTAAAGTGTATATTTCTTCTAAAAAATAGGCGAAAAGTTTATGTATGAAAGATTTTTGATAAAGTTAAAAATGTACTCTAAGGGCGAAAAAATAGAATTTTTGGAAAAAGAAATTCATAACTTCGTCAAATCTCAAGATATCAAATCCAACTAAATTTTTTATAAATGTTCTCAAAATTAGCTAAAACTTTTACACATACAAGTTTTTGATAGAAATACTTACCGATTAAAAAAAAATAAAAAACGAAAACAAATAGGGGGGAGGGGTAGAAAAAGAAAAAATGCCATGACTTCGTCAATTCTTAATCGATCAAATCCGATTAAATTTATTTTACATCTTCTCAATAATAACTACAACTTTTATATTGACAAGTTTTTATGGGACCATTTCTTATAGCAAAAGTAAATAAAAATATAAAAAAAAAGGAAAAAACCCTCAAATCCAAACTGCTTATATTCTGACTCATTTTTAAATCATTTTTCTTTTTAAACGCTTCCAAATGGCATGTCCTCTTATTTAGGAACTATATAATGTGACGTATTGGTCAATTTTTTGATAAAGGCACAATATATTTGAAAAAAGACTGTCAAAATGGGTATTTTGAGCAGAATTTCCTGAAGCTATAGTGATTCAAAAATTGAGGAAGTATTCAAATAACGTATTGCTTTTTTCTGACTCATTTTTAAATCCATTTTTGCTCTCAAATGCATCCATTTGACAAGTTCTCTTATTTAGAAACTGTATAATGTGCCGTAGGTCAGTTTTTTAAATATATTTAAAAAAAAAAACTGTCAAAATGGACATTTCGTACAAAATTGCTACAAGAGATCGTGATTTTAGAATTGATGTTATATTCAAATAACAAATTGCTTATTTTATGACTCATTTTTAAATTCAATTTTGCTCTCGGAGGCATCCAGTTAACAGATTCTCTTATTTAGAAATTGTATAATGTGTCGTTTTGGTCAGTTTTTTTGATAAAGGTTGAATATGCATATATATATATATATATATACATATTTTAAATTTGCCAAAGTGGGCATTCCGCACAAAATTTCCCAAAGCGATCGTGATTGATGAAATGAGGATGTATTCAAATAAGAAATCGCTTATTTTATGACTCATTTTTAATTTCAATTTGTTCTTATACGCATTCAATTGACAGATTTTTTCTTATTTAGGAACTATACAACGTGCCGTATTGGTCAATAATTTAATAAAGTCAGAATATATTTCAAAATATGCTGCCAAAATGGACATTTGAGCCGAATTTTGCTTAAGATGATTCTGAAAATTCCAGTTCTTACAGAAAAATGAAATTAAAAATTTTCAAAAGCTGCCAAATAAAGTTGTTAAACTGGATTTATCTCTAATCATATTTTATTTTTTGTTGTTGAAATGACCACTCTTCGAAATCTACCTCCACCTATAGGCCAAGCCGACAGGAATTTTTATTTTCTTTATCTGTTATCTGCATCGCGAAAATTTTAGAAGCTTTATCACTCAGAAACTCACGTGAAAGTGGGGTCAAGTGGGTCACACATTAATTGACAGTGTTGTAAATCACTGACGTAACTCTTACACACCTCTTAATAGTGACAGTTTAATTCTAATAGATTTGACCGAACATGTTATCAGCATGTTTCTTTATTAAGGGACATTTATTTTTAGAAGGTTTCTCATTTTTATGCATGAAAGTTCAAACAACTGCCAGCTGGTAAACAAAAGTTTGAAATAGGATTTTTCCGAGATACTTAACAATAATAAAACTTTATGAGGTTTATTACTAGATGTGCCAGATTCTAATGTGAAGATACAGTATTTCTATACAGATTTTTAGCAGTCGTGAGATTTGATTTGCGGGGGAAGGAGGGATGCAAACAACGTTTTTTTATCTTCCGTAAAATGTGCTGGGATCAACTCTTAGCTAGAGGTCTGCACGGGCCACAGGGCTGGCAGAATAGTTCCAAATTTTCTAACGGACCAGGCAGTACCGGGTCTGCAGAATTATAATTTTTTTTTTTTTTTTAAAGGAAGGGTCGAGCCGGGCCGATAAAAAAATTTAGCTTGCCTACCGGCCCGTTATGAAGTTTTAAGCAGAAACGATAAAATATGAACTATTTTCAATGAATATGGCATTAACGAGAATAAGTATAAATGTGCGTCACGAGCCGATACTAGTTTGGCAACATCAATACAGAAATGTAACTTGTACAGTGTAGAGATCGGCATCGGACAATTACACTGTGTGTAACCCGGGCTTTATATTATTTAGCAGTCTCATTTCGGGCTGAGATCAGACTTGCATTGTTTTTGTACATATAACATATAGACAAGACGAAGCGGAACTAGACTTAATTGATCTCAAGATGTGTAGGGCAGACAACATAACTTGTAACATTATTAATAGCGATAAAGAACTTATGTTAACGTAATTTTTGATATATATTCCTTGGTGGTTCTTAAATTTATTTTTGAACAACGCGAAAGTTCGACATATTTTCTCACTTATTTTTAACTGTAAATTAGTCAAAAAACGTGTATTAAAACTGTAAATTAGTAAAAATATAAAATTGATAAGCATGACAATTAAAGGGATTCGGAATCGAATAGCGTTCTTCATTTTTGGTAAATAAGATATTTGTATTTCCTTTTTGCGATATAAGAGATAGTTGTCAAATGGTTGCAGATTTTCCTCTCTTCCCATGCAGTCGCTTTTAGAAATTCTGTTCAAAACTCTAGTTTTGACAGTGTTTTCTTAAACTGCTTGTATCAAAAAACAGATAACGCTATTCAATTACATAATCATCGTATTCATAGTTTCTAAATGAAAACATCTGCTAATCTTATGCGTTTAAGAAAAAAAGTGAATTCTAATATGTATCAGAAAGTAAAATTTTGGATTTGAGATTGAATTGGGATTTGAAATTTTTAATAAAATGACTAGCTGCACCCGTCGAAACTCGACGGAAAAGAATATATATATTAGGTATGATATGTATCAATCTTATATAGACAGTAAAATACTGAGTGAAATAAACAATTGCCACCTCTTAAAATAGGGATAACATAGCTTTTCATGATGAAGATAGACAAACTTTAGAAAATAACAAAAAATAAGGAAAACAACTCATAAATTATTATGTTGGACTTAACTTCAGTTACAAATCTTTTTTTAATGCGGTTTCTAAACCTTAAATATTATTTAAATGCCAGATTATTTAGGAAGTTAATATTATACCCCGGAAGACGAATTCAAAAATATCTGCATAGTTTATTTTTTCTCCGTTTAAATATCGCTTGATAACTGTACAATAATTATAACATCAATGAAACATTTTAATTATAATAGAAAGAGGGACTTACTAAACTGCTCAATCAACCCACTACACATTTACAGCACTTGCAATAAATTTAATTTATTTATTGGTTTGTATCTTCCATGAATTTGTAAAAATTAATTTTATTGTTATGGCAACGAAAAAAAAAACGATCGCTCTGTTATTAAAAATAATAGTATTTGTTGCTGAAATGCAGAATTTTTTTAAATTTTATTTTAAACAATAACGTAATACAATGAAATGATTTTAATTATTTTTTGATATTATGTAAGATAGAAATATAGTAATACCGGCATATCACACGTTTTATTCTTTTTTTTCCTATAAGACATCATTTACACCTTCAGAAACATTGATGTTTTCTTAAATAAAAGCGTGATTTAGGCAGTTATTTAAGAATTCTTTAGTTTCATAAAATATTTATTATAATTAAATAGAAATGGCACAGTTTATAGAAATATTTTCATTTGTGCATACCACGGACCTTTAAATTAGTATAGTGAGCTGATTTTTAGTTGTTTTCTAAAAGCAACTAAATGATCTGTGTTTTTTTATATATAAATTGTTGTTTTTAAATTTTATTTCATTTTATATTTATTTTTATTGATTGTTTAATTCTCTCAAAACCACCAGAACGAGCCTATTCCGAGAAAAAATGGAAGTATGAAAATCCAAGCATATCTTCAACATGTACTCGTTGGCATTCATTAAATATAACTCCTTTGCTGAAAGCCAGTTAATAAGAAATGAGTATTTGTAGAAAATCCCTTATCATTCAGCAATTTTTAGAGAGTAACTAAAAATCAACTTTATCTCCGATATTTTTCTGAATTTTCCCAATATTTGATTTTTTTGTGATTTACTTGATTTTTTTATGAGTTATTCCATACAGTTGGCTATTAAATACGATACATATATACATACATACACATATATGATTTGTCGCGCATGCATGCACAGATAAAAAATATTTCAAAAAACTACTCATATTTCTTCAAATGTTTAATATATTTACAATCCAATTGCACTATATTATATCTGTTATATTTTTAAAAAAATCTAAAACTGGTGTTAAATTTGGTAGAAAACTATATAATTTTTTAACTTTATTAAAAAATTGATATATCTGCATGAATATGCATTCTGCTCTTACACAAAGAAATACACATATTATTCAATATCCACATATTCGTAAGCTATAGCAATAGATCATTTCGTGAATTTTATTTTACAATGTGATCCCAAATATTATTTTGTTTGATTTTTCGTTGGTCCTCTAATTTTCATTATTATCAGTGTTCTCGCTGACATTTGACCAACGTTAGTAATTTGGCTAATTAAAAATGAAAAACATTCGCCTAATGAAAAAAGTATTAGCCAAATAGATTCACCGTGTAGCTCAATATATATATATATATATATATATATATATATATGTATATGTATATTTAATCCTTTAATGTACCCCCCCTGTTTTTTCAATATTTCTAAAATAACCTAAGTTTTTATAACTGGGACAACTATTGCTATTAATCTAATTTCAATTATCCGCTACATATATATTAAAAATATGCATATATGATCCATGCACATGTATGAAAAAGGAAAAGGTAAAGAAAGAAAAAACAAAAATTGAACACTAGCAATTTAGCGAATCTAATCGCTTGTTTACTCGCCAAATAAAGAATTTAGTCGCAATTTGGCACAATGGCGAGCGACAGTGGGAACACTGATTATTATCAAATCACCATTGATAAGTATGAAATCCAGCATATTCTTTATAATTCTTAAGTTCGAAAAGAATTCGACACGTATATTTTTAAATATTCGAAAAAATGCCTGAAGTTGAAAGTGTCCAGTGATTAATGATTACATAATATAGTGCATAGTAATTAAATAAAAAAATTGGCGTAAGAAAAATAAATACGCAAATATAAATTTCCCCACATTCTTTTAAATAGTTTTGAAAATGTTAGTCATTTTTTCAATCTATTTTTCGACGAGAACCGTCTTTTGTTAGATTTAAATCAGCAGTAAAACTCCAATTATTTGAACTCCGATCATTCGTTGATTTTTTTTTTTTTTTTTTTTTTTTAATAATTTTGACCTGGTCAAACGTTCGATATTATGAATTTAAAAATATGTCTAACGGAAAAATATTAAAATGAAAATTTATATATTCGTTCATTAAAATATAATTTATTTAGAAGTCTTTTTTAAATATTACATAAAATTGATATTTAATTGCAAATTTTTGAGTTTATTTGAATAATTCCAAGTCTGTATCTACAGTGTAGAATAAATTAAGTAGATCTGTTAGATATTTTTCAACTAACGCATCTAAAAGCAGCTAAATACCTTAGTTTTGTTCTTTTAATTGATTGTTGTAAAAAGGATTTCATTAATAGGTAGGGGTAACGTAATAGGTAGGGGTACGTAAGGAGTAACGTATTGTAATTTCTGTCATTTTTAGTAGACCGAATCTATTTTAAAGAATTAATTACTTCAGAACATAGTTCCTAAGGATGTTTGCGTGATTGTCTCCAATTATACGAATTTCTTCATATCCGAATGACACTCAAAACACATCAGTCCGAATAATTGGCGTTTCACTATACGTGGAGGTGAATGTTTAATTAAAGTGTTGACATGAAATTTTGTTTTGTTTAATATGTGGCAGACGTTACTGTATACTTTCTCTGATATTAACAAATAAAAAAACTAATTCATTTGAATTTGGTATATTTCCTGAATAAGGATATCTTGATTAATTGCAACATGAAAAACTATTAAAATAAAAAAGGAAATTTATTAAATAAATCTTCTGTAATTTTCTAGCTCAATAAAGTTTTCGACTGGACATTTTGCGGATTGCGGATCCTGATTAATATGTCTTATAATATGATTTTGAAAAAAAAAAAAAAAAAAAAAAAAAAAAAAAAAAAAAAAAAAAAAACAAAGTTATTTATACAAATTGCAATACAATTTTCACATTTGCTTAGAAAGTCAAACTGTTAGAACATGCGTCAAAAAGAAAATGAATAAACAAAGGAAAGAAAATGGCGAGTCATTTTTATGTCTTGCATATTTTGTGAGCTAGTCTATATATATATAAGTATATACTTTATTTCATGAATGACTAAAATCCTGGAATCTGAAGTAAAAATTTAGCAAAATCTGATAAATCTGATTATGAGATGTAACAAAAACAAATTTTAATAAACCATACTAAATATGAAAAAAAAATAGATAAAATAATATGACAGATAAATTGACACGATTTGTAAAATAAAATCTTGTAGAAAAATATATTAATGCTTAAAAACAATGTGTTTGAATTTGGCAAAAAAATTTATAGCTATAAAAAATGTAAAGGATAAATGTTAGCATATTGTTTTCACGCTATAACGCATATTGTAAAAATGTTCGTGATGTAATAAATAATAGTTTTAATTCTCAGAAAAAAAATTGTATAACAAAATCAGCACGCAAAAGAAAAATAGAATTTACTCATGTAAAAATATGAACACAGAATTTATCAGTTGAAAAACAAATCGTGCACTGTACCTACATTTTTGAATTTATCGACTATAAAAGACAAATCACCATGTGTGCTCTTCTACATTTCTGTAACAACAAAAGGAAAATTCCAAACCAACTTATCAATAAAAATTATTATAACTTTTTTAAATCAAAGTACGGTAAATAAAAGAGTTAGAAATTGTCAAAAAAATATTTTAGTATATTCTTTTCTGGCATTACAAAGAATAAAAATAAGCATTTTAATATTCAAGGAAACTAAGTGCTTATAATTTATACAAATCTAAATAAATGCTTACATGATTCCTTGCATATTAACTCTAGTTACAAAGAAGATAATATTTTCAAACATTGAAAGAAGAATAGGCATGCAGATGATTAAATTATTAAATTTAATCATCATGATTATTAAATTTTAATTTCAATTAAGTTAATACCAATTACCTTTAAAGGTCTGCAGTAATTCTAATACAATAGAAATTCACTAAATATTCTATGAATAAAATAAAATATTGTATTTTTGAAATCACAATGTAGAAAAAACTTAAAAAGTATTCTAAAAGTTAAAAAAAATATTAAAAAAAATAGACAAAAGGAAGCATGTCTTTTTTATTAACACCAAAATCACTAAAAATAACACAAGATAAAAAAAAAAAAAATAGATGAAAAAAAATATGCATAGGGGCGAAAAATTCACAGTTTACAAATTCTCATTAATCTCAATAAATACTCATATATGATTTTAAGTTTCATACCTTTACAAAAGTAACAAAAAACCAAATAAAATAAAAGTATATACACTAATTTTATAAGATAATAAAGCGTACAATGTAAATACATTTAAATATAAAATCATATTAAATAAATGCAAATTATTTTTAAGAGTTTGTTGCAATTTCAATTCAATATAAAATCTAAAAAATATTCTATAAATAAGATTTAACGCTGCATTTTAAGAAACAAAATGTGGCAAATCGAAGAGAAAATAAAAGGCTAATCACATACCCTTTTTTAAACATCAATGGCATAATATAAAATAAGCACACAGTACAGGAGAGAAAATTTATGGTTTATAAATTTTCATTAAAGTCCTTATGAGGATTTTCAGTTTCACATTTTCAACAAGATTTAAAAAAGAAAAGAAAAGGAAAGGAAAGTGGAATATTTACAAAAATTGAAAAACAATTATGCGTACACATGAATACATTTAATATATAAACTATTAAATTAATAAAAATTATATTCAAGACTCTGCTACAATTTCAATACAATAAAAAATCACAAAATAGTCTTCAATTAAGAATTACCTCTCTATTTTTAAAATCAGAGTGCGAAAATTAAAGAGAAATAAAAGTCTAAACATATGTCTTTTTTTTAACCATCAAAGGCATAATAAAATATATCCGCATAGTACAGAAATTTTTTTTTAATTTATTTAAATTTATTTAATTTTTAGTTTATGAATTTTCATTCATGTTCAAATAAGGATTATCAGTCTCATATTTTTTACAAAATAATAATAATAATAATAGCAATAATAAAAATTAAAAGAAAAATAATATATCCTTATATATATTATAAATGTGAAAGTGTGTCCGAAAATTGGAATGAACTTGGCTTCAAAACGGATGGATTAATGTCTTTGAATTTTTGTATATAGATAGATTATTGGTCTGAAATGAACACAGGCTAATCTTTATTTATTTTAATCAAATATTTTTCTTAATAATTCAATATTTCACTATTTTTCATACAGAATAAATTGTAAAATTTTCCATAATATTTAATCATCTTTCTTTTTTCGTTGCCAAAAAATAAAAAAACCGGAATAATTATTTCCCTTCTGTCATTAATTTTCAACTGAAAGATTTTCATGTGATAAAAGAAAATGAAATAAATAAATGGACCCTATTCTGTTTTTCGGTTCGAGGTTAAAAACCGCGATTTTACCAATTGTGACGTCAGAGGAATTCTGTTTTTCTTCTTATATCACGCAGACGATTATATAAAATTTCTTTTACACTTAGAAGACTACACAAGAATATAACTTCACACTTTACAAGAATATGAATATTTTAGTAGTTTTTCCAGATATTAATCCGTAATAAAAATGAACCTTTTTCTTTCTTTCGGTTCGAGGCTATAAAATTCAACTTTTTACCAATTGTGACGTCAGAGGAATTCTGTTTTTCTTCTTATATCACGCAGACGATTATATAAAATTTCTTTTACACTTAGAAGACTACACAAGAATATAACTTCACACTTTACAAGAATATGAATATTTTAGTAGTTTTTCCAGATATTAATCCGTAATAAAAATGAACCTTTTTCTTTCTTTCGGTTCGAGGCTATAAAATTCAACTTTTTACCAATTGTGATGTCACAGGAATACTTTCCATTAAGAATTTTAAAAATATCAATGTAACGTCATATCTGAAACAAAGTATAAATTTTCAAAAATTCTGTTTTTTTTTTTACGGAAACTACCCCCTTTTTGACACTTTCTAACATGGTCTAAAAGTGTTTAAGACTTCAACTTGTCTGTATACCGGATGCCGAGTGCCTGGGGTCGGCCGTCTGTTTGTCCGTGTTTCAACTTGAGTAAATATAGTGGGATTCATACGAAAATAACATACATTATTGAGATTTGCTACAGCATGTGCGCCATTGAAAATGAACCAGGTAGCAATTATAGCTGAATCACAGGAGCACTCAAAAGAGACTTTACATTATGATATACGGCGAAAAAATCATTTGTGGTGTATTTTGATAATGTTACATAATTTTAAATGTAATGAAATTTACATGCATTTTTAAGGTTCACAAGAACATGGTTACTATCGAATATGTTAAGTATAGTACTTATAGTGTGCGTACAGTGAGCTCAAAAGTATTTCAATATATCACAGTCTGTGAAGTAAAACCATTTGCAGATGCTGCAAATGGTTTAAATTTAATAATTATTAAATTAATATTAATTATTTTAATAATGTTATTTTATTAAGGTTATTTTAATAATATTGAAATTGATATCAGTTTCTGAAGTGCACTAAAACAGGATTTCTGTAGAAAATGGGGTGAAAAGTTTTAACATTCTTTTACAAGATAACAGAAAAATGTTCGGTAATATAATAGTCTACGGGGAAAAAATATTCCCAGCGTATTTTAATTGCGTTGCACTATTTCAAACATGATGAAATTAATATACTGAGATAATCAATACAATGATAAATACTGAAATTTACTAATATGCTTGCAGTTTGTTGTTCTTTTACAGAGACGCATAAAAGATTTTGGACCTGCGTCCAGATATCAGATATTGTATCCAAAGTATGGTCTATTAGAAAAGATTCCTGGAGAGCTTTTTCAATTATAGTATGTATTTTAAGGAAAACTAATGCATCCTGAAGTTCAGTTACATTTGGTATAAAAAGAGATGTTTGTAGAATTTAAATAAATCATGTATCGGACTATACAATAAACTGGATATATGGTCACCTGTGCAATAGCGATTCCCGGAAATATGAACTCAATAATTTGAATCGGGTTTTTTGCTTGAATAATTTAAGCTAAATATGCGGTCGTATAAATATTTGCACGTAATATACAGGACTGTACAAAAGAATTCAAGTACGTTTCTGTCTATTATTAGAAATAGCTAAAGGTGAATTTTAATCTTCGTTATACTTTTCCTAACTAAGAAAAATTTTAACATTGTATTTAGAATATTTACAAGCACATAGATCACATACACAGATGCAGAAAAGAATGGGCCGACGAAGTATTATGGAAATGTTGAATTTTTTTTTATTACCTAGGTTTAACACATGATTTTTCTTTCTTTGATATGGAATTCTGAAATGCACTACAACATGATTTTTGTACCATTGGGGTGCGTTACAGGTTTCTACAGTATAAATGGTTGTAATTTCCTTTTCGCGATCGTTAATATTATCTAACACATTTTCCATTTATTTGACCGAATTCTTTAAGTCCCCTAAAAAAAAAAAAAAAAAAAAAAAAAAAAAAAAAAAAAAACTACTGCATAGCCTGGTATAAAATATGTGTTATATATTTTTTAAATTATTGTTAATGAAATGTTTTGTTTAATTAAAGCGTTTATCTTTTTTTATGCTACGTGAACGACGTCACGGGTAACAGCTAGTATATTATAAATGTGAAAGTGTGTCCGAAAGTTGGAATGAACTTGGCTTCAAATCGGATGGATTAATGTCTTTGAATTTTTGTATATAGATAGATTATTGGTCTGAAATGAACACAGGCTAATCTTTATTTATTTTAATCAAATATTTTTCTTAATAATTCAATATTTCACTATTTTTCATACAGAATAAATTGTAAAATTTTCCATAATATTTAATCATCTTTCTTTTTTCGTTGCCAAAAAATAAAAAAACCGGAATAATTATTTCCCTTCTGTCATTAATTTTCAACTGAAAGATTTTCATGTGATAAAAGAAAATGAAATAAATAAATGGACCCTATTCTGTTTTTCGGTTCGAGGTTAAAAACCGCGATTTTACCAATTGTGACGTCAGAGGAATTCTGTTTTTCTTCTTATATCACGCAGACGATTATATAAAATTTCTTTTACACTTAGAAGACTACACAAGAATATAACTTCACACTTTACAAGAATATGAATATTTTAGTAGTTTTTCCAGATATTAATCCGTAATAAAAATGAACCTTTTTCTTTCTTTCGGTTCGAGGCTATAAAATTCAACTTTTTACCAATTGTGACGTCAGAGGAATTCTGTTTTTCTTCTTATATCACGCAGACGATTATATAAAATTTCTTTTACACTTAGAAGACTACACAAGAATATAACTTCACACTTTACAAGAATATGAATATTTTAGTAGTTTTTCCAGATATTAATCCGTAATAAAAATGAACCTTTTTCTTTCTTTCGGTTCGAGGCTATAAAATTCAACTTTTTACCAATTGTGATGTCACAGGAATACTTTCCATTAAGAATTTTAAAAATATCAATGTAACGTCATATCTGAAACAAAGTATAAATTTTCAAAAATTCTGTTTTTTTTTTTTACGGAAACTACCCCCTTTTTGACACTTTCTAACATGGTCTAAAAGTGTTTAAGACTTCAACTTGTCTGTATACCGGATGCCGAGTGCCTGGGGTCGGCCGTCTGTTTGTCCGTGTTTCAACTTGAGTAAATATAGTGGGATTCATACGAAAATAACATACATTATTGAGATTTGCTACAGCATGTGCGCCATTGAAAATGAACCAGGTAGCAATTATAGCTGAATCACAGGAGCACTCAAAAGAGACTTTACATTATGATATACGGCGAAAAAATCATTTGTGGTGTATTTTGATAATGTTACATAATTTTAAATGTAATGAAATTTACATGCATTTTTAAGGTTCACAAGAACATGGTTACTATCGAATATGTTAAGTATAGTACTTATAGTGTGCGTACAGTGAGCTCAAAAGTATTTCAATATATCACAGTCTGTGAAGTAAAACCATTTGCAGATGCTGCAAATGGTTTAAATTTAATAATTATTAAATTAATATTAATTATTTTAATAATGTTATTTTATTAAGGTTATTTTAATAATATTGAAATTGATATCAGTTTCTGAAGTGCACTAAAACAGGATTTCTGTAGAAAATGGGGTGAAAAGTTTTAACATTCTTTTACAAGATAACAGAAAAATGTTCGGTAATATAATAGTCTACGGGGAAAAAATATTCCCAGCGTATTTTAATTGCGTTGCACTATTTCAAACATGATGAAATTAATATACTGAGATAATCAATACAATGATAAATACTGAAATTTACTAATATGCTTGCAGTTTGTTGTTCTTTTACAGAGACGCATAAAAGATTTTGGACCTGCGTCCAGATATCAGATATTGTATCCAAAGTATGGTCTATTAGAAAAGATTCCTGGAGAGCTTTTTCAATTATAGTATGTATTTTAAGGAAAACTAATGCATCCTGAAGTTCAGTTACATTTGGTATAAAAAGAGATGTTTGTAGAATTTAAATAAATCATGTATCGGACTATACAATAAACTGGATATATGGTCACCTGTGCAATAGCGATTCCCGGAAATATGAACTCAATAATTTGAATCGGGTTTTTTGCTTGAATAATTTAAGCTAAATATGCGGTCGTATAAATATTTGCACGTAATATACAGGACTGTACAAAAGAATTCAAGTACGTTTCTGTCTATTATTAGAAATAGCTAAAGGTGAATTTTAATCTTCGTTATACTTTTCCTAACTAAGAAAAATTTTAACATTGTATTTAGAATATTTACAAGCACATAGATCACATACACAGATGCAGAAAAGAATGGGCCGACGAAGTATTATGGAAATGTTGAATTTTTTTTTATTACCTAGGTTTAACACATGATTTTTCTTTCTTTGATATGGAATTCTGAAATGCACTACAACATGATTTTTGTACCATTGGGGTGCGTTACAGGTTTCTACAGTATAAATGGTTGTAATTTCCTTTTCGCGATCGTTAATATTATCTAACACATTTTCCATTTATTTGACCGAATTCTTTAAGTCCCCTAAAAAAAAAAAAAAAAAAAAAAAAAAAAAAAAAAACTACTGCATAGCCTGGTATAAAATATGTGTTATATATTTTTTAAATTATTGTTAATGAAATGTTTTGTTTAATTAAAGCGTTTATCTTTTTTTATGCTACGTGAACGACGTCACGGGTAACAGCTAGTATATTATAAATGTGAAAGTGTGTCCGAAAGTTGGAATGAACTTGGCTTCAAATCGGATGGATTAATGTCTTTGAATTTTTGTATATAGATAGATTATTGGTCTGAAATGAACACAGGCTAATCTTTATTTATTTTAATCAAATATTTTTCTTAATAATTCAATATTTCACTATTTTTCATACAGAATAAATTGTAAAATTTTCCATAATATTTAATCATCTTTCTTTTTTCGTTGCCAAAAAATAAAAAAACCGGAATAATTATTTCCCTTCTGTCATTAATTTTCAACTGAAAGATTTTCATGTGATAAAAGAAAATGAAATAAATAAATGGACCCTATTCTGTTTTTCGGTTCGAGGTTAAAAACCGCGATTTTACCAATTGTGACGTCAGAGGAATTCTGTTTTTCTTCTTATATCACGCAGACGATTATATAAAATTTCTTTTACACTTAGAAGACTACACAAGAATATAACTTCACACTTTACAAGAATATGAATATTTTAGTAGTTTTTCCAGATATTAATCCGTAATAAAAATGAACCTTTTTCTTTCTTTCGGTTCGAGGCTATAAAATTCAACTTTTTACCAATTGTGACGTCAGAGGAATTCTGTTTTTCTTCTTATATCACGCAGACGATTATATAAAATTTCTTTTACACTTAGAAGACTACACAAGAATATAACTTCACACTTTACAAGAATATGAATATTTTAGTAGTTTTTCCAGATATTAATCCGTAATAAAAATGAACCTTTTTCTTTCTTTCGGTTCGAGGCTATAAAATTCAACTTTTTACCAATTGTGATGTCACAGGAATACTTTCCATTAAGAATTTTAAAAATATCAATGTAACGTCATATCTGAAACAAAGTATAAATTTTCAAAAATTCTGTTTTTTTTTTTACGGAAACTACCCCCTTTTTGACACTTTCTAACATGGTCTAAAAGTGTTTAAGACTTCAACTTGTCTGTATACCGGATGCCGAGTGCCTGGGGTCGGCCGTCTGTTTGTCCGTGTTTCAACTTGAGTAAATATAGTGGGATTCATACGAAAATAACATACATTATTGAGATTTGCTACAGCATGTGCGCCATTGAAAATGAACCAGGTAGCAATTATAGCTGAATCACAGGAGCACTCAAAAGAGACTTTACATTATGATATACGGCGAAAAAATCATTTGTGGTGTATTTTGATAATGTTACATAATTTTAAATGTAATGAAATTTACATGCATTTTTAAGGTTCACAAGAACATGGTTACTATCGAATATGTTAAGTATAGTACTTATAGTGTGCGTACAGTGAGCTCAAAAGTATTTCAATATATCACAGTCTGTGAAGTAAAACCATTTGCAGATGCTGCAAATGGTTTAAATTTAATAATTATTAAATTAATATTAATTATTTTAATAATGTTATTTTATTAAGGCTATTTTAATAATATTGAAATTGATATCAGTTTCTGAAGTGCACTAAAACAGGATTTCTGTAGAAAATGGGGTGAAAAGTTTTAACATTCTTTTACAAGATAACAGAAAAATGTTCGGTAATATAATAGTCTACGGGGAAAAAATATTCCCAGCGTATTTTAATTGCGTTGCACTATTTCAAACATGATGAAATTAATATACTGAGATAATCAATACAATGATAAATACTGAAATTTACTAATATGCTTGCAGTTTGTTGTTCTTTTACAGAGACGCATAAAAGATTTTGGACCTGCGTCCAGATATCAGATATTGTATCCAAAGTATGGTCTATTAGAAAAGATTCCTGGAGAGCTTTTTCAATTATAGTATGTATTTTAAGGAAAACTAATGCATCCTGAAGTTCAGTTACATTTGGTATAAAAAGAGATGTTTGTAGAATTTAAATAAATCATGTATCGGACTATACAATAAACTGGATATATGGTCACCTGTGCAATAGCGATTCCCGGAAATATGAACTCAATAATTTGAATCGGGTTTTTTGCTTGAATAATTTAAGCTAAATATGCGGTCGTATAAATATTTGCACGTAATATACAGGACTGTACAAAAGAATTCAAGTACGTTTCTGTCTATTATTAGAAATAGCTAAAGGTGAATTTTAATCTTCGTTATACTTTTCCTAACTAAGAAAAATTTTAACATTGTATTTAGAATATTTACAAGCACATAGATCACATACACAGATGCAGAAAAGAATGGGCCGACGAAGTATTATGGAAATGTTGAATTTTTTTTTATTACCTAGGTTTAACACATGATTTTTCTTTCTTTGATATGGAATTCTGAAATGCACTACAACATGATTTTTGTACCATTGGGGTGCGTTACAGGTTTCTACAGTATAAATGGTTGTAATTTCCTTTTCGCGATCGTTAATATTATCTAACACATTTTCCATTTATTTGACCGAATTCTTTAAGTCCCCTAAAAAAAAAAAAAAAAAAAAAAAAAAAAAAAAAAAAAACTACTGCATAGCCTGGTATAAAATATGTGTTATATATTTTTTAAATTATTGTTAATGAAATGTTTTGTTTAATTAAAGCGTTTATTTTTTTTTATGCTACGTGAACGACGTCACGGGTAACAGCTAGTATATTATAAATGTGAAAGTGTGTCCGAAAGTTGGAATGAACTTGGCTTCAAATCGGATGGATTAATGTCTTTGAATTTTTGTATATAGATAGATTATTGGTCTGAAATGAACATAGGCTAATTTTTATTTATTTTATTCAAATATTTTTCTTAATAATTCAACATTTCACTATTTTTCATACAGAATAAATTGAAAAATTTTCCATAATATTTAATCATCTTTCTTTTTTCGTTGCCAAAAAATAAAAAAACCGGAATAATTATTTCTCTTCTGTAATTTATTTTCAACTGAAAGATTTTCACGTGATAAAAGAAAATGAAATAAATAAATGGACCCTATTCTGCTTTTCTGTTCGAGGTTATAAACCGAGATTTTACCAATTGTGACGTCAGAGGAATACTGTTTTTCTTCTTATATCACGCAGACGATTATATAAAATTTCTTTTACACTTAGACGACTTCACAAGAATATAACTTCACACTTTACAAGAATATGAATATTTTAGTAGTTTTCCCAGATATTAATCCGTTATAAAAATGAACCTTTTTCTTTCTTTCGGTTCGAGGCTATAAAATTCAACTTTTTACCAATTGTGACGTCACAGGAATACTTTCAATTAAAATTTTTAAAAATATCAATGTAACGTCATATCTGAAACAAAGTATAAGTTTTTAAATTTTCAAAAATTGTTTTTTTTTTTTTTTTTTTTTTTTTTTTTTTTTTTTTTTTTTTTTTCGTTTTACGGAAACTACCCCTCTTTTGACACTTTCTAACATGGCCTAAAAGTGTTTACGACTTCAACCTGTCTGTATACCGGATGCCGAGTGCCTGGGGTCTGCCGTCTGTTTGTCCGTGTTTCAACTTGAGTAAATATCGTGGAATTCATACGAAAATAACATACGTTATTGAGATTTGCTATAGCATGTGCGGCATTGAAAATGAACCAGGTAGAAATTATAGCTGAATCACAGGAACACTCAAAAGGAGACTTTACATTATGATATACGGCGAAAAAATCATTTGTGGTGTATTTTGATAATGTTACATAATTTTAAATGTAATGAAATTTACATGCATTTTTAAGGTTCACAAGAGCATGGTTACTATCGAATATGTTAAGTACAATACTTATAGTGTGCGTACAGTGAGCTCAAAAGCATTTCAATATATCATAGTCTGTGAAGAAAAACCATTTGCAGCATATTTTAGTAATGTTATTTTATTAAGGTTATTTTAATAATATTGAAATTGATATCAGTTTCTGAAGTGCACTAAAACAGGATTTCTGTAGAAAATGGGGTGAAAAGGTTTAACATTCTTTTACAAGATAACAGAAAAATGTTCGGTAATATAATAGTCTACGGGGAAAAAATATTCCCAGCGTATTTTAATTGCGTTGCACTATTTCAAACATGATGAAATTAATATACTGAGATGATCAATACAATGATAAATACTGAAATTTACTAATATGCTTGCAGTAAAGTATGATTTGCATCACATTTGTTGTTCATTTACAGAGACGCATAAAAGATTTTGTGTCCAGATCTCAGATATTGTATCCAAAGTGTGGTCTATTAGAAAAGATTGCTGAAGAGCTTTTTCAATTATAGTATGTATTTTAAGGAAAACTAATGCATCCTGAAGTTCAGCTACATTTGGTATAATAAGAGATGTTTGTAGAATTTAAATAAATCATTTATCGGACTATACAATAAACTGGATATATGGTCACCTGTGCAATAGCGATTCCCGGAAATATGAATTCAATAATTTGAATCGGGTTTTTTGCTTGAATAATTTAAGCTAAATATGCGGTCGTATAAATATTTACACGTAATATACAGGACTGTACAAAAGAATTCAAGTACGTTTCTGTCTATTATTAGAAATTGCTCAAGGTGAATTTTAATCTTCATTATATTTTTTCTAACTAAGCAAAATTTTAACATTGTATTTAGAATATTTGCAAGCACATAGATCACATACACAGATGCAGAAAAGAATGGGCCGGCGAAGTTATGTATTATGGAAATGTTGGATATTTTTTTTATTACCTAGGTTTAACACATGATTTTTCTTTCTTTGATATGGAATTCTGAAATGCACTACAACATGATTTCTGTACCATTGGGGTGCGTTACAGGTGTTCTACAGTATAAATGGTTGCAATTTCATTTTCGCGATCGTTAATATTATCTAATACATTTTCCATTTATTTGACTGAGTTCTTTAAATTTCCTATAAAGAAAAAAAAAACTACTGCATAACCTGGTATAAGATATGTGTTATATATATTTTAAAATATTGTTAATGAGATATTTTGTTTAATTAAAGCGTTCATCCTTTTTTTATGCTACGTGAACGACGTCACGGGTAACAGCTAGTATATAAATAAAGGCAATGAAATGTACATATGATTACATATGAATATATAATCTATTAAATGAATTCATATTATATGTAAAAGTCCGTTGCAATTCTAATACAATAAAAATTCACAAAATATAAACAAGAATTAAATCTGTATTCCTAAATTCAGTGGGTAGTAAATCGAAGAAAAATAAAACTCTAAACAGATGTCCTTTTTTAAACATCAAAAGCATAGTAAAAAAATGTACATTGTTTAGAAAAAAAATTCACAGTATATAAATTTTCATTAATGCTCGCATGAGGATTTTCAGTTTCAGGTTATTTACATGAAGAAAAATAAAGAAAATGAATAAATTCAAATATTAAAAAATAATGAAGCGTACATATGAGTACATTTGAATTTATAATCATTAAAAGAATGCAAATTATATGTAAGAGTTTTTTTTCAATTCCAATACAATAAAAATCCACAAGATGTTCTATAAATAATATTTAACTCTATATTCATAAAATCATTGTGGCATATCAAAGAAGAATCAATGGCTAAACAGATGTCCATTTTTAAACATCAAAGGCATTATAAAAAATATGCAAAGAGCAGCAGTAACAAAGTACGGAAAGAAAGTTCACAGTTTACAAATTTTCATTAATTCTAATATGAAGACTTCAAATTCCACATGCTTTATGGAAAACAAAAACAAAAACGGAAGAAAAAAATGAAATGGAATATATACAAACATTACATAAAGAATGAGAAAAGAAAAGGAATATATTTAAACATTAAAAGACAGTGAAATGTATATTTTAAAACAATTAAATATACAATCTATTGAACGAATGCAAATCGCATGTAAAAGTCTGCTGAAATTTTAATTGAATAAAAATTTACAAAATGTTCTATTAACAAAATTCAACATTGCATTTTTGAAATCACAACACGGAATACCACCAACGAATAAACTGTTGAAATGTTTAATTGCAAGTATATATATATATATATATATTTATATATTGTAGAATAGATTATTATGCGTATGCTACAAACCGAAAACGTGTTTAAAGAATTATATAAAATTAAATCATGTTTACATGATGCTTTTCAGTTTATACTGTTTATAGGAAAAAGGCATGTTCAAAGGCATGCAATTCAAAGAGAAAAAGAAAGAAAAAAAATATAATGAAATATATACACATTTAAAAATTCTTGCAAAAACACAAAAAAAATCGAGTCTGTAAATTTGCAGTAATTCTCAATTAAATGAATTCTACTGACCTTTTCTGTCATCATTTTACAGACATTTCTCTTACCTTACATCAATTTCCCTGTTGAAATTTCCATGCCTTTACTTAATCCTTTCGGGTCGGAATTTTTTTCAGTTTTTAGAAAAAATTAGTTTTGTGTCAATAACATTAAAATTACCTATCTAAGAAGACTAATTAATATTTAACACATATTTAATTGTCTAAAACATGACGAATTTTGTTGTTTTGTGAACTGTTCATTCAATATTCATATGAAAATTGGCTAAACAAGAAGTTTTGGAGATGTTTAAAAAATATTGTATTACAATAAGATTTAAGTTCTATTACACTTTTCTAATACTTTTTGTGCTCTATTAAATTCGATTCTTTCAGGTAAGTAAGTTTTATTTTAAATTTAAAAAGTAAAATATATGTTTAAAATAAAAGAATCGTCAATGGCGCAAAGATAATTAAGCAAATAATAATAATTATTATTATTACTAAATGCCTAAACATAAATGAAGTCATATTGTAAATGAATAGATATAAACTAACATTTCTACATGCAAAAAATCGCAAAAGTACTTTTTAAAACAAAATAATACTCCGTTGAAAAACATGTACTATTACTAGTACACCAGACCCGAAAGGATTAGAGAAACTTTTATCTTTCTTAAAACTTGTAAATTAAAATATACACCCATAAAATTATTTTGATTATTATTATTATTTTGAAATATTAAAAAGAAAATTTAATTTAAAAACTGTTTTTTTTCCTACTTAGAAGAATTTAGAAAGAGAAAAATCATCTCCTCATAGTTACTGGGATATTTTATAAGCAATCACTTTGCAGTTGCTTCCTTCACATGCCAGAAGCTTGGTAATATTGGAAGTAAATTGCATCGTATTACTTTGGAGCTGTAATTATTATTACAATGCTATTGTTATTATTATCTTTTCATTGATAAATGCGTTGAATAAAATACGTTAATCTTCTAAAAACATATTACAGAAAATTAATAAAATAATGAAAACATAAAAAACCACTCTTAAATAATAAATTACATTTTTTCTGTTCATTTTTCTCTTATTTCTTGCTAAAAAAATCTATAAAAAAATGTTAGCGTATAAAAAAATAAATAATGGGCGACAATTTCGGGAAATTCTCTAAAATATTATTGTTTTAAAAAATGAGTTAGATTCAATTCTTTTATTAAAAAGATGCATTGCATTTTTTATTTATTAATTAACCTAGTTAAAAAATTAAAATTTATTAAAAAATAATAGGTATTATGTATCGCTTTAAATATTAAAATAAATCGTTTACAAATTTTTTTACGAATATATTTGGTGCGAAATCTTTGAACAGAAAAATACAATATATTTCTCCTTGGTGACATTTTGGTCAACAACTTCAATAGTTCAGTCAGTAAGATACAGGTTCAGAGGTCCTGGGTTCATACCTCTAGACGGCTGGTAATAATTTGTGTAAAAATTAAATAATACAGCAGCTAAAGATTACTCGATGTGTTCTGATACTTTCAAGCTTGCTACAGTTTAAGTGATTCACTAATTTTAAAAACTAAATTAAATCATTATCCTTAAAAATAAATTCACAGAGTCATGTGCATTTTTAACGATGTTAATTTACAGAATAGATTGAAAAAATTACCGAATAACTTCTCTGTTATTTAACAGAATATCGGTTTTTCTAATCTGTGTAATTTTACATAAGATATGAGGTGATGAATTATTGGTGGATTCTTTGTAATTTCACCGAATTTTTTTTAAACAGTGTATGATATATTAATGGATTATTTATGATCTTTACAAACTATTCCATATAATCCATTGAAATACCTTTTACATACCAAATATAGGAGGTAAAACATAATAAATTGACAAAAATAGGTGTTTTCCAAATTAAAATAATTATTACTAAAATCATACATTAAAAGGCTGATAACCACTGTTTATAGACGCATATAAATTTGAAATAATGTTCACATGATGCTTTCCAGTGTTACGTTTTTTACAAGGAAAAAGATTCGTTAGAAACATTAAAACACAAAATAACACATACATGGAAAAAACTAAATATGTATTCTATCAAATTAATACAATTAATCGTTAATTCTACAAACATAATGCAGAAATATACTATAATAAATATACAAAAACAAACTACGAACAAAAATATACTATAAATTATCTTCAATAGTGCATTTTTGAAATCAAAGTACAGAAATTTAAAGATGCAAAAAAAAAAAAAAAAATACTTTCATAGATAAAAAAAAAATATATGTAATAAAAAAATATTAATTTATTAAAGATGGAAAGAAAGTGTTTGCAAATTTAAGTGAAAATAAACATTTCGTAAGATGATACTTCGCATTTTTTCATAAATACTCTTCAATTTTTAGATCAAAATAATTTTCATTTTACATTTCTATTCACAAAATAATGAAAATTCACAAAGTATTGTAAGCCTGCAATCGAATAATCTGAATTTGCCGATTCCTCAGATATATATATATGATGCAATATAACTTTATTTCTGTCTATACTAATAATAAGCTTGTGTTCGTATGAACAGTTTAAAATTAAAAAGGTTTGTATAAAAATAATGTATGTAAAAATATCAAAAATAATACATAAATAAAGGTATAAAAATTTGTAAATACATAGATAATTATTTTAACCCTTTCAGGGGCGGTGTTTGCAGTCTGCAAACACTTAATATTACTGCTCCAATTGCGAACTGGCACCAGTAAAATTTTAATACAATTTCGATTTTATAACATGCGCGAAAAACAGCTCTTGATTATTTTCTAATAAGTCTGTTCTTAAATTGTGGTGTGAATCAATTATTTGAACATTTTTGGAACAGAAATACCTTGCCCCTGAAAGGGTTAAACCTACGTATGTACGGGGACGAGGGAGAATTGATCCACTTTTTACAAAATAATTTCTTATTTTTAAAATATTGAACCTATAATAAAGTTTAATGTATCATTTTATTTGTTACATAATCAGTTATCAAAATAAAATTACCACATAAGGTAATACGTAAGGAACTTGAAAAATTATCCATTTTAGTTGTTAGAAAATATTGGGTTAAAGCTTTTTTCACATCTCGTTTTAAATTGAAACCGCTTCAAACAAAGACTATTGTATTAAAATATGTTTAAAAAGCTTTGGTTGCCAGCTATTGGCAGAACTCTGAAACTTCTTTAAATAATTATGAAAACTGAAGCTGGGTCAAGCCTCCCCTATAGTGAACCCTCCCCAGTCTCCCCGACATTGAGTAGTAATATAATTCCCAGGCATTCTCATAACAACATTTAAATCCCAAATTATCACTGTAAACCATATGAATGCAAGCTGTTTAATTTTAATAAATAACTGTTAATTTTAGGTTGTACTTGAAATATATATTTAAACTATTAAAAAAGATTCGCAAGAAAAGGAAAGAAAAGAAGAAAAAGAAAAAAAAAAGAAAAAAAATAGTTATTAAAATTTTACATACAATTCTATTTTTTATGAGGTATAAATTAAACATTCACCTGTTATTTTTTTCTGTTGTTGGCATGGTTTTTTTTTTGGTCTGTTGGTCATCGTAAATCTCCCAGATTTCATCAGTGCGTCTGCATACAGCTATATAGTGACTTATTTCTGCAACTGATTCTCCGCGTTTTATTCCAGAAATTACACCTCTTAAGTGGTATTCATTCCCAAAAATGTTAATATTTTTTTTGTATTTCATTTAATTTAAATTCAACATCCTTTATTAAACAGTATATTGTTGGAGTAGCTGTGCTTAATAGTTCTACAAAAAGGTGCTTATCTGAAACAGAAATGGATGAAATTAGTTTACCTGTGCAAAGTGATCCGTCTGTTTCTGTTTTAGAACAAACACCTTCAGATGTTTGCAATTGTTCTAAGATGATTTTTTCAATATCGCTTACATAATTATTTTCTATTATCACAGAAATAACAGTACGTTTTAGTGATTGTATTTGTCCGAAATTTACGTTATTACAGTGTACCGTTTCTAATACAGATGGATGTTCTGAAAAAACATTTTCTAATGCCTGTCTAATAGTTGTCTGCGCTGCTACTTGAATTATACTATTAGGTAATATATGAACTTTGCAAAAAGATTTTAATAATGCAGCTCTTAAATTATAAGTTTGGGATGTAATCTTAGCAGATACTATGTCAGAGATAATTTTCAATATGCTATTTTCTAATTCATTTTTCATTTTATCTTCATATGCTTTACTGTCACAAAAAGCAACTGCTAATGTTTGAAAAATGCTATCATAAGCACACGTATTGGTAAGTACGACATTGTAATTATCAACTTTGCTTGGTTTTAGGCTTAAATTTCCATTTTTTAAAAGGCCAATTGGTCTTCTCGTAGATTTTGAAGAAAAATCAATTTTTGACAATTCAGGTTGTACTTGAAGGTAAGAACTTTTCAACCTCTTTTTAGGAGGATATATTAATCCTCTCCAGTTTTCAAAAGCAGAATCTTCTGGATTTAAATTGTGGGTGTTTTTTTTAGAGAGACATTTGGAGCAAATTCTTTTTTCCCCATATCCTTCAAGAGAAGAATCATCGCTTAAAGGGAAGGAGCACTCTTCTAAAATGTGTACGAAGCATCCACATTTTACACATTTATGGGCTCCTGTTGGCAGATGACCATTTGCACAAGCTACACACTTTGGAATGTTAAGTTTATTTTTTTCATTCGGATTTATTGCTTTAGATGTTTCTTCATTTGAATTGTAGGGGGGTTTTGTGGAAAAACATTTCAAGCAAATTCTTTTCTCACCGTATCCTTCAAGAGAAGAATCATCGCTTTGAGGGAAGGAGCACCCTTCTAAAATGTGTACGAAGCATCCACATTTTACACATTTATGGGCCCCGGACGGCAGATGACCGTTTGTACATGCTGCACATTTTGGAATGTTATTATGTTTATTTTTTTCAATAGGATTTGTGGGCTTAGGTTTTTCTAGATTTGAATAGTGAGAGTTTTTTGCGGAAAAACATTTAAAGAAAATTCGTTTTTCTCCGTACCCTTCAAGAGAAGAATTATCGCTTATAGGAAAGGAGCACCCTTCTAAAATATGTATGAAGCATGCACATTCTACACATTTATGGGCTCCGGACGGCAGATGATCGTTTGCACATGCTACACACTTTGAAATGCTATTAAATTTGTTTTTTTCATTAGCACTTGTGCCCTTAGATATTTCTGGATTAGGTGTCTGCATAGTTTTATTTAAAGATGTTATTTGTTTATCATCATTTTGAACATTATTTCCAGTACTTAGTCTGGAATTCTGATTTGCGGCTGCTACTAGTTTCATTTTTCCGTCTAATGACTTCAGATGAATTTTAATGAACTCATCTGCTCGAAGTGGAAGATTTTTCCCTAAAAATACCCTGTTTTTCAAATCATTAAAGTTGCTTTCCACAGCTGCACTACTAACTGTTAAATCACCATATTTGAAAAATGGTAGCATAACTGCGGACCAAAGGGGTAGTGTTTTACTGAGAGAGATAAATTTGTCACATATCTCTGGCAAATAATGCATATTATCGTGATCACCCTCTTCAGTTTGTAAGTTTTTACGTTTTTGAATTAAATAATTCATCCAGGTTGCAAAATTATTAAAACCTTCCTCCTTGACATAATCTTCCGAATCTGGGTTTTCGTTATTTCGAATCATAGCCTCAATGTTTTCGTTGAAATGAACATTTCCAAAAGATATTCTATCTTTCAACTTAAGTTTTGCCACTTCGCACCGAGTATATTGGTTTGAAGCATTTTTTCCTTCAGTTTCGCTAGTGGCAATTGTTATCATGTCTTGAAATATATCCGAAATTTCATTTATATCTGTTGACTGTATTGCTTGTGCCAAACTTCTTATGTACAAATTTCTAATTCGAAAAAATTTTTTATGCAGGCAACTCCATGAAGATATCATTTTAATGGTATGGGCAACATCACATCGGATGAATGTTTTCGGAATGTTTTGCGAATTTTCAAAAATAATATTAAAACAAGCATTTACATAATCTTTTAAAGACTGAAATTGTGAGAAAGCTCTCACAATACCTGATAACAAGGCCACTGATTGATCGCAAACAATCTCTTTAGGAATTGGAGCTCCATACCTCAGCCAAGTCGTGAGCCAATTATAAATAGAATGGTTGTCATGTGATTCGGAAAGCATGTTGCACACCGAGTATTGCATATTTGTGTTTTGTTCTCCAACTGTTGCGTCGTATAAAAATATATGCTTGGAAAATTTTTTATATGGGCGTTTTATTTTTTTTACTATACTCCCAGTAGCATCAATGCTTAATTTTGAGTTAGGATTGTCTTTACAATAAGCTGCATACACATCCATTTGCGATGGAAGCCAATATATTACGTTAAAAGGGTCATACCCTAATACTTTAATTGCTCCATTAAATAATGGATCATGCATTATAATATGTATGCTTATAATAGGGTTTTCATTTTCGTGTTTTTTCTTCTTTTCTCGATGTTTCATTATCCTTAAAGCATTTGATGTTGGTAAATGTGCTGGCTCTGCTTCTCCAAAATTCATATATATATGAGCCTGTTCATTTCTGTAAGCACTTGAAGATATATTTTTCTCGCAAATTTCCGATACAGCGGATTTCCTTGTTTCTCCTGTCAAAGGGCGCTTTTTAGTATTCTGGCATATTTCAAATTCACCTTTGTATGTACAAATGAAGATTGCTGAACTAAATTCATCAGGTTGTTGTTCGAGAAAAGCTTTAAAGATAGAATTGCACGATGAACATTTGGCAAATATTTTTACAAAAATATCTGAATTTGGATGAACTTTGGCTCTCTTAAAGACTAATCGACACGGAAGGTGAGTTTTCAGGAAAAACTTTTCATTAACTATCGATGTCCAAATATTTGGTGTCAGTATGTTGTAATTTCGGTTACTTCTTTCCGAGCTTTGATAAGAAACTGTTTTGGGATATATATCCAACCATTCTTTTGGAGATAATACAATACTAAATTCACGTTTACTAATCTTTGCGGACGATTCATCACTTGAATTTATGTCACTTGTACCACTTGAATTGATTTCATCGTGATAACTACTGGATTCGTCCTTTTCAAATATTTCTTCATTAAATTTTTCCAAACACAATTTATCACATATATCGTATCTACTTTGCTTAAATATAATATATAAATATTTAGCAGAAATTTTATGTTCAAAAGATTTACTTATATTGTGCCATATTGGATCCGAAGGAGGTTTTATCCGACCATCTTGGGTGATAACTTCATTTTTGAATTTCGTTAATTCTGCTACAAGCACTGATGAACATATAACTGATTTTCTTGGCATTTTTAGAATGTTATATTAAAACAATTTAAATTATCAATCGTTAATAGATGAAAAAGACACTTTCTCTGGTCATCATACAACTGTTCAGATAATTAAAAATATGGAAAATCGGCGTGAATTCAAGAGAAACGCTTCCAGTGAAATAATGTACAAGTCTGATTTCCCTTACTGGATGGACTATTTTAGAACCCATAAACATCTAGCTGTTTATTTCTAAACATAATAAACTATGAGACTCCAATCTCGATAAAATTACCCACTTGAAATGTGTTATGCGGTCTGTCTCTTACTCAGCACCTTCTTAGTTAAGGATCTGACCCTACACTTAAAAAGGTTACGGGTTCTAGGTTTTAACATGCCTCTTAGTTGGATATTTATTGCCCTATAAATATTGAACAGACTTAGGGTGGTTGTCAAATTCAATATTCGACAAACATAAAATTTCCTGACTCTTTTTTAAATGTAAAGGAACCAAATATGCAGGGCTGGGATTTGGAATAGAAATGAGTCTTCTATTTGTTAATTGTATTTTTTTTCTTTTTCAACCGCATTGCATGTAATTTTGATAAAGGTTTTTTTCTACTTCTGTAATGATTTTTCTCCTATCATCTATATCAAAACGAAACTTTGACAATATTTTCTGAAAACTCTTTTCCGTTTAACCCTTTGCATCACCGAGAAAATTCATTGTTTAAGTGTTGAAATTAATGACAAATAAAACAGCTTTACTTGTAAATAAGAAATAGCTATACTTCACGCATTCAATAAACCGAATTTTTTTTAACCAAAATTCTGATGCCTTTGTGGCATTTGGGAATTAAAATTAAGTGGTTTCATAGATATACAACTGCGACGTAAGGGGTTAACTAAAAAGCGAAAACGTCTTCCAATTGCATAGTTTCTGAATAACAATGCCTGCCAATTTTATGGATTCGAAAAAAAATAAATAAATAAACGTGTCCTACATTTTTCTTTTAGATTTAAATGTTATATTAAATTCAGTAGAATTTAAAGTAGGTTAAATGATGAATTACATATACTATTTTTATCCTGTGTATGAAGAACAAAACGATTAAGTTTATTTATTTTTCTTTTTTTTTAAATTAAGTATATATATATATATATATATATATATATATATATATATATATATATATATATATATATATATATACTTATTAATATTTTACTTATATATAGTTTTACTTAAAACTTTTTAAAAGAATTTTTGGATTATATATATGCATATCATTAATTATAAAATTTTAAATCTACCGGGCATGGACAATGGAGAGTTTTTATTTTCTGGAAGAAGGAGATGATATGTAGATAGATCCTAATCAATATCAATGCTATCAAACAATTTCCTTGGGATGTTTTGCCCGCTTCCCCCTCGGCCCACGGACGGCGTTAGAGGAGGTGGGGAGGGTTCGATGGTCAAATGCCCTCTCCATCGAGATGGAGACGGCATTTGGAATGATAGGAATAACAGGAATGATAAATAAATATTAATTATCATTCATGAAAATATCTTGACTTAAGAATAGAATTAGCCGAGAGTAACTCGACTTGGAAGCTCCGACCCCGTATTTACCGGTAGAAACGAAGTACAAACTAAAACTACTCACAATTTTTTGTCTAGATCGGATATTTTTATTTTTATTTATTTATTTATTTATTTTTACTTTAAGAAATCCCCGTTTCTTAGGCCCCTTAATCTATATTTTAGATTAAGTTGATGCCGCATCCGGTACAAACGAAAATCTCTCGGTACTTACCGGTACAAACGATTCACAAATTTTCATCAAACTCGGAAAAAGTTAATTTTTTTACTATGGGAAATCCCAGTTTCGCTGGCCCCTTCATCTTGAAAATTTAATAGCTCGGTACCGGAGCCGGTACAAACGAAATTCTCTCAGTACTTACCGGTACAAACGAAGTACAAACGAATGGCATATGCGAAATTTCCAGGTCCGGGGGTGGAGGGGCCAGTGAAATGGTCCCCCCAACTTTAAAATTTAATAGCTCGGTACCGGAGCCGGTACAAACGAAAATCTCTCGGTACTTTCCGGTACAAACGAAGTACAAACGAATGGCATATGCGAAATTTCCAGGTCCGGGGGTGGAGGGGCCAGTGAAATGGTCCCCCCAACTTTAAAATTTAATAGCTCGGTACCGGAGCCGGTACAAACGAAAATCTCTCGGTACTTACCGGTACAAACGAAGTACAAACGAATGGCATATGCGAAATTTCCAGGTCCGGTGGTGGTGGGGCCAGTGAAATAGTCCCCCCAAATTTAAAATTTAATAACTCGGTACCGGAGCCGGTACAAACGAAAATCTCTCGGTACTTACCGGTACAAACGAAGTACAAACGATTCACAAATTTTCATCAAAATCGGAAAAACTTTATTTTTTTACTATGGGAAATCTCCGTTTCACTGGCCCCTCCATCTTGAATCTTGAATAACTCGGTACCGGAGCCGGTACAAACGAAAATCTCTCGGTACTTACCGGTACAAACGAAGTACAAACGAATGGCATATGCGAAATTTCCAGGTCCGGGGGTGGGGGGGCCAGAGAAATGTACCTGCGAAATTTCCAGGTCCGGTGGTGGAGGGGTCAGTGAAATGGTCCCCCAAACTTTAAAATTTAATAACTCGGTACCGGAACCGGTACAAACGAAAATCTCTCGGTACTTACCGGTACAAACGAAGTACAAACGATTCACAAATTTTCATCAAAATCGGAAAAACTTTATTTTTTTACTATGGGAAATCCCCGTTTCACTGGCCCCTCCATCTTGAACCTTGAATAACTCGGTACCGGAGCCGGTACAAACGAAAATCTCTCGGTACTTACCGGTACAAACGAAGTACAAACGAATGGCATATGCGAAATTTCCAGGTCCGGGGGTGGAGGGGCCAGTGAAATGGTCCCCCCAACTTTAAAATTTAATAGCTCGGTACCGGAGCCGGTACAAATGAAAATATCTCGGTACTTATCGGTACAAACGAAGTACAAACGAATGGCATATACGAAATTTCTAGGTCCGGTGTTGGAGGGGCCAGTGAAATTTTCCCCCGAAATTTAAAATTTATTAACTCGGTACTGGAGCCGTTACAAACGAAAATATTTCGGTACTTACCAGTACAAACGAAGTACAAACGAATGGCATATGCGAAAGTTCCAGGTCCGGTGGTGGAGGGGCGAGAGAAATGGTCTTCCGAACTTTAAAATTTAAAAACTCGGTACCGGGGCCGGTACAAACGAACTGCATATGCGAAATTTCCAGGTCCGGTGGTGGAGGGGCCAGTGAAATGGTCCCCCGAACTTTAAAATTTAATAACTCGGTACCGGAGCCGGTACAAAGGAAAATCTCTCGGTACTTACCGGTACAAACGAAGTACAAACGAATGGCATATGCGAAATTTCCAGGTCCGGTGGTGGAGGGGCCAGTGAAATGGTCCCTCAAAATTAAAGAATTAATAACTCGGTACCGGAGCCGGTACAAACGAAAAACTTTCGGTACTTACCGGTACAAACAAAGTACAAACGATTCACAAATCTTCATCAAAATCGGTAAATCTTTATTTTCTTACTATGGGAAATCCGCGTTTCCCTGGCCCCTCCATCTTGAATCTTGAATAACTCGGTACCGGGGCCGGTACAAACGAAAATCTCTCGGTACTTACCGGTATAAACGAAGTACAAACGAATGGCATGTACGAAATTTCTAGGTCCGGTGGTGGAGGGGCCAGTGAAATGGTCCCCCCAACTTTAAAATTTAATAGCTCGGTACCGGAGCCGGTACAAATGAAACTATCTCGGTACTTACCGGTACAAACGAAGTACAAACGAATGGCATATACGAAATTTCTAGGTCCGGTGTTGGAGGGGCCAGTGAAATTTTCCCCCGAACTTTAAAATTTATTAACTCGGTACCGGAGTCAGTGCAAACGAAAATATTTCGGTACTTACCAGTACAAACGAAGTACAAACGAATGGCATATGCGAAATTTCCAGGTCCGGTGGTGGAGGGGCGAGTGAAATGGTCCCCCGAAATTTAAAATTTAAAAACTCGGTATCGGAGCCGGTACAAACGAAAATCTTTCGGTACTTACCGGTACAAACGAAGTACAAACGAACTGCATATGCGAAATTTCCAGGTCCGGTGGTGGAGGGGCCAGTGAAATGGTCCCCC
Organism: Maratus speculifer; assembly: GCA_964019185.1. Taxonomy (NCBI): domain Eukaryota; kingdom Metazoa; phylum Arthropoda; class Arachnida; order Araneae; family Salticidae; genus Maratus; species Maratus speculifer. The sequence continues at coordinate 727,397 of CAXHSM010000929.1, forward strand.
GAACTTTAAAATTTAATAACTCGGTACCGGAGCCGTTACAAACGAAAATCTCTCGGTACTTTCCGGTACAAACGAAGTACAAACGAATGGCATGTGCGAAATTTCCAGGTCCGGTGGTGGAGGGGCCAGTGAAATGGCCCCCCAAACTTTAAAATTTAATAACTCGGTACCGGAGCCGGTACAAACGAAAATCTCTCGGTACTTACCGGTACAAACAAAGTACAAACGATTCACAAATTTTCATCAAAATCGGAAAAACTTTATTTTTTTACTATGGGAAATCCCCGTTTCACTGGCCCCTCCATCTTGAATCTTGAATAACTCGGTACCGGAGCCGGTACAAATGAAAATATCTCGGTACTTATCGGTACAAACGAAGTACAAACGAATGGCATATACGAAATTTCTTGGTCCGGTGTTGGAGGGGCCAGTGAAATTTTCCCCCGAAATTTAAAATTTATTAACTCGGTACTGGAGCCGTTACAAACGAAAATATTTCGGTACTTACCAGTACAAACGAAGTACAAACGAATGGCATATGCGAAATTTCCAGGTCCGGTGGTGGAGGGGCGAGGGAAATGGTCCCCCGAACTTTAAAATTTAATAACTCGGTACCGGAGCCGGTACAAAGGAAAATCTCTCGGTACTTACCGGTACAAACGAAGTACAAACGAATGGCATATGCGAAATTTCCAGGTCCGGTGGTGGAGGGGCCAGTGAAATGGTCCCCCGAACTTTAAAATTTATTAACTCGGTACCGGAGCCAGTGCAAACGAAAATATTTCGGTACTTACCAGTACAAACGAAGTACAAACGAATGGCATATGCGAAATTTCCAGGTCCGGTGGTGGAGGGGCGAGTGAAATGGTCCCCCGAAATTTAAAATTTAAAAACTCGGTATCGGAGCCGGTACAAACGAAAATCTTTCGGTACTTACCGGTACAAACGAAGTACAAACGAACTGCATATGCGAAATTTCCAGGTCCGGTGGTGGAGGGGCCAGTGAAATGGTCCCCCGAACTTTAAAATTTAATAACTCGGTACCGGAGCCGTTACAAACGAAAATCTCTCGGTACTTTCCGGTACAAACGAAGTACAAACGAATGGCATGTGCGAAATTTCCAGGTCCGGTGGTGGAGGGGCCAGTGAAATGGCCCCCCAAACTTTAAAATTTAATAACTCGGTACCGGAGCCGGTACAAACGAAAATCTCTCGGTACTTACCGGTACAAACAAAGTACAAACGATTCACAAATTTTCATCAAAATCGGAAAAACTTTATTTTTTTACTATGGGAAATCCCCGTTTCACTGGCCCCTCCATCTTGAATCTTGAATAACTCGGTACCGGAGCCGGTACAAACGAAAATCTCTCGGTACTTACCGGTACAAACGAAGTACAAACGAATGGCATATGCGAAATTTCCAGGTCCGGGGTTGGAGGGGCCAGTGAAATGGTCCCCCCAACTTTAAAATTTAATAGCTCGGTACCGGAGCCGGTACAAATGAAAATATCTCGGTACTTATCGGTACAAACGAAGTACAAACGAATGGCATATACGAAATTTCTTGGTCCGGTGTTGGAGGGGCCAGTGAAATTTTCCCCCGAACTTTAAAATTTATTAACTCGGTACTGGAGCCGTTACAAACGAAAATATTTCGGTACTTACCAGTACAAACGAAGTACAAACGAATGGCACATGCGAAATTTCCAGGTCCGGTGGTGGAGGGGCGAGGGAAATGGTCCTCCGAACTTTAAAATTTAAAAACTCGGTACCGGAGCCGGTACAAACGAAGTACAAACGAACTGCATATGCGAAATTTCCAGGTCCGGTGGTGGAGGGGCCAGTGAAATGGTCCCCCGAACTTTAAAATTTAATAACTCGGTACCGGAGCCGGTACAAAGGAAAATCTCTCGGTACTTACCGGTACAAACGAAGTACAAACGAATGGCATATGCGAAATTTCCAGGTCCGGTGGTGGAGGGGCCAGTGAAATGGTCCCCCAAAATTAAAGAATTAATAACTCGGTACCGGAGCCGGTACAAACGAAAAACTTTCGGTACTTACCGGTACAAACAAAGTACAAACGATTCACAAATCTTCATCAAAATCGGTAAATCTTTATTTTCTTACTATGGGAAATCCGCGTTTCCCTGGCCCCTCCATCTTGAATCTTGAATAACTCGGTACCGGGGCCGGTACAAACGAAAATCTCTCGGTACTTACCGGTATAAACGAAGTACAAACGAATGGCATGTACGAAATTTCTAGTTCCGGTGGTGGAGGGGCCAGTGAAATGGTCCCCCCAACTTTAAAATTTAATAGCTCGGTACCGGAGCCGGTACAAATGAAAATATCTCGGTACTTATCGGTACAAACGAAGTACAAACGAATGGCATATACGAAATTTCTAGGTCCGGTGTTGGAGGGGCCAGTGAAATTTTCCCCCGAACTTTAAAATTTATTAACTCGGTACCGGAGCCAGTGCAAACGAAAATATTTCGGTACTTACCAGTACAAACGAAGTACAAACGAATGGCATATGCGAAATTTCCAGGTCCGGTGGTGGAGGGGCGAGTGAAATGGTTCCCCGAACTTTAAAATTTAAAAACTCGGTATCGGAGCCGGTACAAACGAAAATCTTTCGGTACTTACCGGTACAAACGAAGTACAAACGAACTGCATATGCGAAATTTCCAGGTCCGGTGGTGGAGGGGCCAGTGAAATGGTCCCCCGAACTTTAAAATTTAATAACTCGGTACCGGAGCCGGTACAAAAGAAAATCTCTCGGTACTTTCCGGTACAAACGAAGTACAAACGAATGGCATGTGCGAAATTTCCAGGTCCGGTGGTGGAGGGGCCAGTGAAATGGCCCCCCAAACTTTAAAATTTAATAACTCGGTACCGGAGCCGGTACAAACGAAAATCTCTCGGTACTTACCGGTACAAACGAAGTACAAACGAATGGCATATGCGAAATTTCCAGGTCCGGTGGTGGAGGGGCCAGTGAAATGGTCCCCCAAACTTTAAAATTTAATAACTCGGTACCGGAGCCGGTACAAACGAAAATCTCTCGGTACTTACCGGTACAAGCGAAGTACAAACGATTCACAAATTTTCATCAAAATCGGAAAAACTTTATTTTTTTACTATGGGAAATCCCCGTTTCACTGGCCCCTCCATCTTGAATCTTGAATAACTCGGTACCGGAGCCGGTACAAACGAAAATCTCTCGGTACTTACCGGTACAAACGAAGTACAAACGAATGGCATATGCGAAATTTCCAGGTCCGGGGGTGGAGGGGCCAATGAAATGTACCTCTTTTTTTGCTGTGAAGTAAGTGAAGTATGTATATTTTGTATGAAATGAGAAATGACGATAATTTATGATTTATTCATATCATGTACAATTTATTGGTTTTGTATTTGTAAATGGAAAATTATCAAACGAAAGAGATTCTAATTCTATAGCAGCATGTTTGAATGTTACTCTGCCAATTGCGGGTCATTTGCCTGGATGTAAAATGCAGGTTTTTCTTTTATTCATTGAAATTTTTGCTGAAGATTAGTCGTTAAAAAATCCTTTAATAGCTGGAAAATACCTTTTATTTCTGTGATGCCGTCAAGTTTTGACGGGTTCCATCTAGTTAATTAATTAATGGCATATGCCATAAGGTGATAAAAGTAACTTTTACTTTAATACAAATTTGAAAAACAGAGTTGGCAAGTTTTTGATTGTGTGACGGTATTTTCTGGGTTTTACCATAGTTTTTACTGCCATGTCCAAAACCCATTTTTTGGTAATTTGTTTTTATATTATAAAAATTATTATTTTTCATTCTATCTTTAATATTTTGTTATTTTACCTGACATATTCGACATAAAAAAACTTAATATATTTATCCATCCAAGAAAATTAAAAAATTATTGCATTATAATACTATGTATGTATTTCTGTTAGTAGAAATGCACAATAATCTTAAACTATTTGGCACAGTATAAAAAACATAATTTTTTTTAAAGAAATTGTATAACATATGATTAAAAAAATGGTACTACTTGGTTATTCCGTCGACCAGTTTCACCAAATTTTACAAATCTCCAAACTTTCTGCCAAATTACATAAATTGACATATTTTTTATTTTGGATAACAGAAGGGCAAATAAATTAGCAAAACATAGTTTAAAAATACAAATTAAAAGGTGAACTAAAAATCACTTGATGATGTAACAAACATGTGTATCATAGTAAATGTCAAGCGAATGTGAGATTTTTAATCTGCATTATTGGCATCTTATCGTGATAGTTTTTGAGTCAATGGGAAAATCAAGTAGTACCAAAAATTTTTACATATTTTCAGCAGAAAAATATTACTCTATTTAAAACAAAAAAGCTTTTTAAGAAATAGGTTTTCTTGAAGTGTTTAATCCAATTTTTTCACTGGTTATTTTTGTTTCTATATAGCAAAACGTGATTTATCTAAATATATATATAGATGATGAATTAAAATATATTTTAATAGTTGAAAATTACATAGGCAGGAAAGATTATTACTTGTCCTTTAAAGTGAGGTCTTGTAAAAATTAAACTTTGCAATCAATGTTAAACTTTAAACCTTATAAAAGCTCTATTTTTTACTATATTTTTGTTAAGTAATCTATTTTAGTGTTATTATTCCTTCGTGTAGGTGTTATTTTTTTAAAATGATTAATTAATTCAATACTATTTATAAGCTGAAATGTAGACATCCCCTAAAGAACAATTAATTACTAAGTTAACTGCATTAAAAAATAGAGCATTTCAGAATCTTTTTTAATTTAATAATAATTTAAAAATAAAAGTTTTTTACTCATACATAATTACCGTAAAATACCGTTAATCCGCCCCCCCCAAAACGTGACAGAAAATCGTACAATAGTTAGAGGGGGGGGGCGCTTACACGGGATTTTCCCGCACTCGTTCAACACAAATTTACAGGAATGAATGATGATATAATGAATGAATCATGAATTTTGATAATTGAAAAAATTTGGGTTTTGTTTTAAAAAAACGTAAAATCTGTCGAAAAAACGCAGAAAAAATGAGAAATTTGTAAAATAAAGCCAAAACAAGCATGAAATCGCTTAAAAAAATCTCGAAAAAACGCACATTTCATCAAAGATTCATGATTCATTCATTTCATAATGATTCATCTCATTCTCAATCGCCTTTGAGAATGGGGAGGGAGGGCGCTTTCTCGGGATTTTTTGAAAATTTCAAATTCTTTATAAAGTGGGGAGGGGACGTTTGATCGGGAAGGGCGGATTAACGGGATTTTACGGTACATATGTCTACATTTGAAATTAAGTATATAAATGTTTATGCATTAAAAATATGCAAAGTCTCATTTCATTCAATTCAATTTAAATAATGCATAAATAATTTTAAATAAAATGTATACAGGACATAAATAGTTTGACTTTATGGTAGCATTAAAAAGTTTCAACTGAAAAAATATTTTACGACTTTTCAGGTAAAAATTTATATCTAAAATACAGAAACTTTAATTGTCTATAAGATTGATTTATATTTGTATTTAAGTTAACAAATGAAAACTATGGCACATAAATTATTTTTTTATCTGATTTATATTAAACATTGTAATGCACGCTACTCTCTCCAAAAATAGACTCGATTGCATCATGTGATTCGTGAGCTCTGTTTTCTTTTGATGGTGTGTGCTAAAGGAATATGTAAAATAAAAAAAATGTGCTATTTTTGTAAATAGTTTACATTTGTGTGCTCTTCTACGTGTAATGTGCCATCAATGGAAAAAATAAAACAACTTAAAGAAGATTATCACCCCGAGAAATTTACATTTAGATATGTTGAGCTTCTTTTTTTGCAAATAAGTTGAGCTAGCTTGATAATGTTTTTTTTTGTTATGTGTTAAATTTTAAGTCTGAGAGTTTTCACTTGAAATCAAGTCTTACAATTTAAAATTTTATTAATTTAAAAGTTTTAATATTTTGCTTAGTGAAGTGAAAATGAAAATTATCATTTAATTGCATTTATGAAATGCATAAGATATGCATTTTGAAATAATATATCTATGGATATTCAAGTCCATGCGTGATATCTGTTGTCATACCATATAACAGCATTCTTATGTCTCTAAAATGATTGTAATGAATTTTATTAAAAATGTATATTTAATGTTATTTAATAGCTATAACAAGCTTTTATTATCACTTAATATTAATGTTCATTGCAGTTTGTAGAATCTATATTAAAGGAGATTATGGCAAATAATTTTCTTATCTTTTATTCTTGCATTTTTAATAATTTTTCTATTTAAGAAATTTTTTCTTTTAAATAAATTGTAATTGCGAGTAAAAGTAACAAGAACAAGGGAAAATCATTCTAGAAATTCAATGTATGCTACACTTATTCTATAAATTGGAGAAAAATAAAAAATGATAGCTTTTTGATGGAAGATTATGACAAAAAAACTTTTCTTTCCTTTTATTTTTAAATACTTCGTATTTAAGAAATGCTCCTCTTTTGAATAAATTTGACAAATGTAATTTTGAATAATAATACAGCGAAACTCGTTTAAAATACGCCCACTTAAAATACGATCCCACTTAATATACGAATTATCTTTGGTCCCTTGAAAACTGCCTATTAAACCTGCGTAAAATTACCCGCTTAATATATGTACGCATAAGATACGATCCCGCTTAACATACGAAGAAATTTGGTCCCTTGATGTTAAAAAACCCGTTTAATATACGAAATGGTGCTAATGTAATCCGTTTATCACGTGTCTTTGACAGACTATGTAAAATCTTATTTACTTTTCATAAGATACATTTTTTTTTTTTACTTTTTTACTTTTTTTTAATCTTCAATAGAAGAAAGTTTTGTAGTCTATTTTTTTTACTTCAGTTTTCGACGGATTTACACGTTTTAGAGGTAAGAGATTCCAAGAAATATATTTTTACAAAATGTCTGTCTGTTCGTTTGTTTGTGTTTATGTCTCTGTGTGTGTCCGCATGTTGCCATTCTACCATCAAAAAGTGGATGAAGATATGATGCATAGAACTGAACCAAAATTTTTGTAAATGTTTTTGGTTGTGATAAGCCAATACTAAATTTACTTTAAAAATATAATATTTATATATATAAAAATATAAAGTATTAGTATTACTTTAATAAAGTCAGACTAAATTTTTTGTATATGATTATTTTTGGGTATGGCAAGTAAGTCCTCCCTGAATTTGAAAAAATATGTCTATAGCTCTATTGTTCATCGGCTCGTGCAGAGACGGAATTTCGTTTTTACTTCAATTAATTGACTGAAGCAGAAATTTAAAGTAAAAATCAAAGTTGGTAAAGTATTGAATTAAAATTGTTAAAGCATTAACATGTGTAACTATTTTTTTTTAAATATTAAAATGTACGTATAACATAGAAAGTTTTGGAATTGGCACATCCAACTAGTTTAATTTGGCAGAGAGTACTATATAAAGGCATTTAATTTTTTTTACTGTATAGACAGATATTTAATGAAATTTTGGAGAAAATAAAATTATTCTTTATTTCAATATTTTAAACTCAAATTTCCTAGAATACCTAAAAATTGTTAAAATTTGATAAAATAAGAGTTATAAATGGCTAAAATATATAAATAACAATGTGCACTGTTTTTACATGCATTATTATTGGAGAATCTATGAAATCCGGATCAGATACGATCCCGCTTAAGATACGAAATGCTCTCGGTCCCTTGATTCGTATCTTAAACGAGTTTCACTGTAATTATTAAAAAAAAAAGAGAGAGAGAGAAAATTGTTCTAGAAATGCATTGTATGCTACTCTTACATTATAAACAGAAGTAAAATTAAAAATGATAGGTTTTTGATGGAATAAACTATCATGTCAAAACCTAACCCTGATGAAAAAGTACAGTCGACTCTCGTTAATTCGAACTCGTTGGGACCACCAGAATTGTTCGAATTATCCAAAGTTCGAATTATAGAAAATATGAAATGAAAACATACTTAATATAGAACTGTTACAAAAGAATTAATGTTATAATGTTTTTTTTAAATTTATTTCGTCTGTTATCATTAGAATATGACTTATTATTAAATTAGAATGCATAAATATATAAACTAATTAAAAGATTAGAAACAAGCACAATGGAAGAAAAATTTAAAGCGTTTCTGATGGACAAACAAGACACTGAGAAAGTGGATATCAAGGGCATTGGGTTATATGTATACTCGTTTGGAACAATTTTCACAAAAATCAAAGAAGGAAAGTTATTCAAATAATCTGAAATCCGTGAGAAAGAAAAAAAAAATGAAAACTCGGAACTCTCATTAGTTCGAATTAAACGAAGTCGAGGAAAATGAGTTCGAATTAATGAAATTTTTTAACGTTATTCTGCCATTGAAAATTTCGGGACTTCATGTTTAGTTCGAATTAAGCGAAGATTCGAATTATCCGATTTCGAATTAACGAGAGTCGACTGTATTTAAAAATTAATAAATTATTATTTGTTAAACGTAATTGTTTAAAACTAAATGTAAATAAAACATAAACGTAATTATTTATATTTTTATCTTTCAGATAAAAAAAAAATTATTTACAAATGATACTTTTTATCCAAATATTGCAATTTGTGAAGTTTTTTCAATTTGATGAATTACCACTAATGAATAATCTTTATTAAATTATGTAATTCTTTTTATGAAATTGAAAACAAATTAATAAATTATCATAAAAATGAATGATGAATTAATGATTCATAAAAAAATATAATAACTAACCTTATTTTAATACACCATATTAACATAATTTTATTGACAAAACTGTGTATTGTAAATGGTTTCGTAAAAAATTAAAGCGAAACAGAAAAAAATTAACCCCATTTTAAAAGAGTAATTTAAACAAAAATGTTATTTAAATGAAAACAGAAAAATTAAGAGGACTTATTACCATAAAATCTACTTAGTTCAAAGGGATTAAAAGCAAGTCTAAGGCAAAAAATAAAATATATAAATACGATAAAATTTTAGTTTTTAATATTAAAATTTTAATGTTTAGTATTTTTAATAGTTCTTAATATTAACATTACAATATTATGCATTCGTAATGGTAATTATTTATTTGATTATTATAAAAAATTATAATAAATACTGAAGAAATGTGATTTTATTTGATTTTTAATTAAATGACATAATAAACGATAATGTTAATTATTTTGTAAATTACAGGAAAAGCAACTTCAATGTTGGCTTTGCATAAACTTATATTATTAGAATTATTAGTATTATCGAGCTTAAAATACTGATAATTAGCATTATCGGTATTATAAGCTTGTTTATCAAAAGTCCCTTTTAAATCAGTTTTTTTTTTTTTTTTTTTTTTACTTTATTGACAAACTTTTATATTTTAAAGTTATGTAAAAAATTTAAGAGAAACAGAAATTTTCATATTTTTAATAGTTTTTAATTTAAATTACAAAATTTATTCATTTGAAAGGATTATTATTTATTTGATTATTATAAAAATGCAAACCAGGGTTTATAAAATAGTACCCTATTTTTTTAAACTTTATTGACAAACCTTTATATTGTTAATGGTTTTGAAAAAATTTAAGAGACACAGCAATTTTAATATTTTTAATAGTCCCTTTAATTTTAAAAAGGATTACATTTATTTAAAAGTCCCTTCTTTTTTAAATGAGGTATTTTTTTAATAACTTTATTGACAAACATTTATATTAGGGGAGACCGGGGATGGTTGACTATAGGGGTAGGTAGACTAACCGCCAAAAACTCACCAACGGTATGAATAATGCGTCATCCCAGCGCAGCCGCGCATCACTCTCCGCCCCCCGCTCAGTCGTCGGTAGCGTCGCGTCGCCGGCACACGCCGTTTTCGAGCAGTGACACGTGAATTGTTTTCATATTATGTAAGTAATATTTTCGTGTTGTATATTTTTTGATCTGGTATCTACACATTTTATGTTAACCGTTTGCCTATTAGTCAGAGTGTTTTACGAGTCCATATTGATATTATTTTATGTGCTATTTCTTAATTAGGTGGCAGCGTTTAGGTTATCCATGCCATCGAAACTTAAAATGTCGTTTGGGGTTGGTAGACTAATTTCTTTCGGGGCTGGTTGAATAATTAGTCAACCAACCCCAATGACATTTTGAGTTTAAAATATCTTTAAAATTATCTTTTTATTCGATTCTTAATAAGTATATTATTATTATTATTTTTTTTTTTTTTTTTTGCTACAGCAAATAATAGAAGAAATATTCGGAAACGTAAAAGTACTATATATACAGACACCCCTGAAAAACAAAATCTTATAGATATGAAAAAGAATAGAGAAACTTTGAAGAAAAGAAGAAAAGATACAAAAAACAGAATAGAAAAAGGAAAAGAAACGAGTAAAGGTAAGGATAATGGAAAATGGAAGGGCAAAGGAAAAGGAAAGGGTAAGGGAAAAGGAACGGATAAAGGAACGGAACGGATAAAGTAAATGAGATGAATGTTGCTGATGATACCGTCGATGGAAATGACGATGCTGTGGATTCAGATGACGAGAGCACGATTTGTTTAGAATGCACTGAATCCTACGCCGATAGTGTCTCTGGCGAACAATGGATTCAGTGCATAACTTGTAAGTTAAGGGTTCATGCCAAATGTGTAAGAGGTAATCTAATGTTTTTTGAATGCAAACACTTTATTTCTGATAATGAAGACTGATAACTTGTCTGTTTTTTTTTATATTTTTAAGTATACAAAGATTTATATGTGATTTAAAATGAGACTGAAGAAGAGTTTAGTTTATAAAAGTTTAAATACTAAATACAAGTATTTAACAATTACTATTTTTTAAGTAGAGAAATGCAAAATGTGCATTTAATTTGTGGCGTAAGAAAATTTTAAATTGTTACATTACTAAGAATTAATATTTTACATTCATAAGAAATTATAGAAAGATTTATGTGTGATTTAAAATGAAACTGAAGAAGATTTTAGTTTAAAAACTTTAAATACTAAGAGTTGATAGTTTTTATAAAGACTTATAAAGGATGTCTGTACCTGATTAAAATGGTTTTTTAATAAAGAGTTCAATTAAATTGAAAATAGTGTTTTATTACTTGACTCTTCTCATAATTTGTTGCTTATTGATACGTAGGTCTACTTACCCCGGGCATATAGTCAACCTGCCCCGGTTCCGGGGTAGATTGACTAAGAGTTGATGTTCTGTAAAATGCATTTGTACATGATGATGATATTGAATAATTAACTATGTTTTGTTGTTTTTTATTAGTTTAATAGTTCTTCTATCCATTAATGCGATTTTATTGTCTGTATGGATGAAAACACAAAAAATATGTATGATTTAGTAAAAAATTAGTCAACCATCCCCGGTCTCTCCTATAAATAGTTTTAAAAAATTAAGACAAACATAAATTTTAATAGTCCCTTTAATTTTAAAAGGGACTAAAATATTAAATTTTAATATTTTTTAGTCCCTTTTCTAAAAAACAGGATTTTTTAAAAACTTTATTAACAAACTTTTATATTGAAAATGATTTGTAAAAAAATTTAAGCGAGAAAACGAATTAACTTCATTTTAAAAGAGAAAATTTAAAAAAAAAGTTATTTACATGAAAACAGACACATTAAAAGGGCTTATTACAATAAAAATTACCTGGTTCAAAGGGATTAAAAGTAAGCCAAATGCAAAAAATAAAATTAATAGAGAAAATAAAATTTTATTTTTTAATATTAAAAATGTTAATTCTTTTAATAGTTTTTAATTTAAATTACAACATTTATGCAATCGAAATTATAATTATTTGTTTGATTATTATAAAAAAAATACAACAAATACTAAAGAAATCTGATTTTATTTGATTTTTTAATTAAATGACAAAATAAACAGTAATGTTAATTTTTTTGCAAATTACAGGAAAAGCAACCTTAATATGTGGCCTTGCATAAACTCACATTATTGAATTGGGGAGTAGAACTCCGTGATCGGCAATCTTGAATTGCTATGAAGGCTTTGAGTATAAGGGGTGTTGGCTATGGACTCTTTTTATATGTAAATATTTGACAATAACGTACACAATTATTGACATGTTTTAAAATCAAAACTTTTTTTAATTGATAAATAAATACAATCTTTTGCTGAAACATATTATCTGATGAAATTCTTTCATAAGGTGCTGTATTCGGAAATTCCATTTGAGATGCCAACTATGATAGCATTTTCTGAAAGGTCCTCTTTTTAGAAATGGAAAACACTATTCAATTTCACAGATGAATGAATAAGATAACCTGTTTTTTTAAATTTATTAACGTATAAAACTTTATCTATAATGTGTGAGAAAATAGCCAGTTTTTAGTCAAGGTCATCTTTTATAACGTAGCCTCTGTTCGTGGGGCGTGTCAATATAAGATATCCCCCTCACACGCTTCTTCATGTTGTGGTAGCACATCGATAGTGATCTACCACTCGAATGCCGACGGTCCATAGTATGAGCTTAGTCTCCAGTTTATAATGATACTTTTCTTCCATTACTTGCCGTTGTAAAGATCAAAACTATATTAGGAATTTAGAATTAATATCTTCATGTACACAACTAATATACTTCAGTCAGTTTTACTGTTTTAGCTCAGTGTTACTACTGATATTTAATGACTCAATATTCTACACATAAAATGTGTCATTTAAAATTATTGTCACAGTCTATAAACTCCATGAAGTTTTGTGTTTAACTATCTGTTTTCTCTGTCTCATTTCCACCTCTTTTCGAATCTCTAAAGTCATTTATGGCAATTCAATTGTAATGATTTATATTTACTATAATGTGACAACTATTCCAGGTTTATTTCTCTCAGCAAGCACTACACTTCCATTATTTTTATGTTATTTATACTTGTTCATTGACTTGTTTATTTGTGACTATTTCTCTCTTCATAAAGTTAAGAATTAACAGTAGCTTTTATTACTATGCAAATTATTTTGAATTGTTTTCTACAGTGTTTTTAATTTTTTGTGAAAAATTCATATATTCCTTAATGTGTTTTATTAATTAATACAGTGATAGATTAACATTATTTTATTTATTACAGATGCATAAAGCCATAAAAGTAGTTACAGGAAAGTGTTAAATTTGAGTCACATGATATCATTAAGAGTTAAAAAGTTATTTAATATATTAAATATCTAATACAATGTTTCAGACAATAGCATTTTAGGAAAAATGCGCATAAATTGCACAAGGAAAATTTTTTATTTGTGAATTATCAAAAAAAATCTCGCAGAAAATTAAGCAAGTATCTGTGTATTCATACTGCTGAGAGATTTTTTTTGTATGAGATATGCAACAAGAAATTCTCTTGAAACAGCATTTTCAGCAGCCGTCTCATACGAATGAGAATTTTTTTACGTGTGACATATGCAACAAGAAAATTTCTAGTAGAGGAAACCTGAAAAAACATCAGTTACTTCATAGCCTTGAGAAACCTTTTGTTTGTGAGACATGCAACAAGAAGTTTGCTAGTGAGACTCACTTAAATAAGCATAAGTTAACTCATACTGGAAAGAAACCTTTTGTATGTGATGTATGCAACAAGAAATTCTCTACAAAGAGTAATTTGAGCAGCCATCTATTAATTCATACTGGCGAAAAAGCTTTTGTGTGTGGGATATGCAACAAAAAATTTTCTCGAAAAGGTGATTTAAAAAAGCATCTATTAACTCATACTGGTGAAAAATCTTTCCTGTGTGGGATATGCAACAAAAAATTTTCTCGAAAAGGTGATTTAAAAAGGCATCTATTAACTCATACTGGTGAAAAACCCTTTGCTTGCGAGCTATGCAACAAGAAATTCTCACAAAAGGGCGAGTTAAGCAGCCATCTATTAATTCATACTGGTGAAAAACCTTTTATGTGTGAGTTGTGCGACAAGAGATTCTCTCATAAATGTAATTTAAGCTCACATTTGTCCATTCATTCTGACGAGAAACCTTTTGTATGTGAGATATGCAACAAGAAATTCTCTTTAAAACGCAGTTTAAATCGGCATATGTTATGTCATACTGGCGAGAAACCTTTTGTATGTGAGATATGCAACAAGAAATTCTCTTTAAAACGCAGTTTAAATCGGCATATGTTATGTCATACTGGCGAGAAACCGTTTATGGGTGAGATGAAAAAAGAATCTTTCTGACAAGATTACTTTGTAAAATCACCTATTATTTCACACTGCCGAGAAACATTTTGTGTATGATATATGCAACAAGGCATTTTTTCAAAGGGCCCACAAAGTGCTCAACTGAGGTCTTCTAATTTAAGGCTTTTGTCAACTAACTTCTGTACTTTTTTAATAGATGCTTCCATGTAAGTTTGTCTTAAGTGGGCATGATTTCTTATCAGACATAAACAATCACCAAAATTCAACTTCGGTTAAGTAAAGAACTGTAATTTTATATTGCTCATTTTTGTAAAATTATCCATTATATTTTGTATATATTAAATAAAATTTCTCTCAATGGTGTAATAGGAAATTATTAATAAATATTTCTTTGCTCTCCTTAGGATGTTATAAAAAACCTTAATTTTATTATGATTATTATAGGTTATAAAATACATGTAGGCTCTGTGACAGAAACGTAACGATATTGTATCAATGAGCGAATGGCCAATTGCAGAAAATTTCCATGTTTGAGCCAATAATAATAGCTGAGAGCAATAAATTTTTAGAAACTTCCCGATATATCGGTGCCACTAACGACTATTTTTTAATTAAATTTTGTATCATTGTCTCAAAAGAATCGCATGTTAGAGCTAAATATTACAAAATTGACCATTTAAAAACATTGGTATGATATAGAAAAGAATATAGAAATAGTTGCTAGTGATAGACCTGCCAGTTGTACAGGAATAATGTCGAAACGCTTACAGAACCTGTCAAGAAGTAAATTGCCAATCAGAAATAATTGGTTGAAGAAGCGATGTGACATGCTCCAAAAAAGTATAATTCAGCTTTCTTCTGCCATTTCCTGTCACGATAGTTCACTACAAAATCCTTTGAAATTTAAATCATTTCGTTCATTTGCATTATTTTATGAAATATTGCATATGGTATTTGAGCAAAAAAAAAAAAAAAAAAAAAAAATGATGGATTATAAAAGGCATTTTTTAGAGCCAAGTCATTTATTTTATACATGTAATTAAAATTATTTGTAACGTTTTATAAAAGTTTAATACTTTATTTTGGTAATCATGTGGAAGTGCTGTTTTTTTTCTATTAAAATATTGTCTTTCGACAAAGTAACTAAAAATTTTAATTTGGCACTGCAAATATGATCTCAGATACCCGTGTATAACTATACATATCAAAAATAAACAATGATCTGAAAAACTTTATCAGCGTGAAAAGAACCATTTTAAGCAAAAAAGCTTGCTCCGTTAATTGTACTTCTGCAATATATTCATCTCATCAACGTAAAATTTTATATTGCGTTTGTGAAAATATAGTCACAGAAATGCATAACAGTCTTGAAAAATAAAATTCTGAAATCCATTCTATAGAATTTGACAGGAATTTTAAATCTCATACTTACAGTGTTATAAAGAGAAATATAGCATTTCTTTTTAATTTCTAATAAATTGCCTTTTGAAAATTTTATTGATAAAATAGCTTCCAATCGTCACACTCTCGATATTGTAGGTGTAAGAAGTTCTGTATCTGAAATCGATCATAATTCATTTTTTAGACTACCGAAACACATATGAAATAAGTTGAAAAATAAGATGGCCGTATGTGTGTATATCTACAGTCAAACCTCGTTAACATGAACACGCTTAACAGGAATTACTTTTAACATGAATAGTTTTCACTGTCCCCTATAAAAACGAATACAAAGAATTGATGCTGATAACATGAATTACTGTTTAACATGAACAAAATTTTGATTCCCCTTGAGATTCATGTTAACGAGGTTCGACTGTATCTATATACAAACATGCACATTGAGCAAATAGCCATATTTTTAATTAATTTTTTAAAAAATTCAAATTAACCGGTAAAATTTGAAATTTAATTATGCACTTTTTAAAGAAAATTTTTGAAATTTTAAAATTCATGCATAAAAAGTGCAATTAACCAATAGGAAATAAAAAACAAATGCTTCAATTTAGCTAAATCATTCTGCTACTATGTAATCTGTCTATCAAAAATGGTTATTGATTGCTGTAACAATTCTCTGAATCAACCATCATGCTGTTGTTAAAAGTGTCTTGCATCATTAAAGTCAATCAAAAGAGTTACCATTGTTAAATTGTTAGATTTTTAAAACTAAATTTTAAATGCGTTATGTATCTTTTAACTAAAATTTAAAATAATCGTGAAAAACAATTTCTTAGTTAAATGTTTCTTTAATCTTTATTAACTTTTACAGTTTATATTAAAGTTACGTAATAAATCTCTTGAATTGTATAATATTTTTTTCTTTAGTTTTAATTATTCATATTTCTACATAGGACAACTCGGAATTTTTTACATGATCATGATATTATTGTAACTATTATTATGTATAAATATCAGTTCAAAAACCCTTAACGGGTTAAAAGTTTGACGCAGCACTCTACTTTATCACTATACAAATGTGAAATATGAGTCTTAAAAATAATGATATCAAATTTTGAGTGACGCTATGCTATTAAAATGAATACATGCATATATATTTAATTTTTCTTTTTGTTATCAGTGATGCATTTTCATTTATATCTCTCATGCATTCTGTGTATGTGTTTCAGAAGATTTAATATCAAAATTCAAGTTATGCTGTGATCCAACTTTAAAAGAATTATTTTAAAACTGTTTTACACATTTTTATTTTGTCTACTAAAATATATTTAGGCATTCAAATGATTTTTCAACCCAATACACTATCAAATATGTCTCACTTTATCTGAGCCAATGTTATGTATTAAATGGATTTAATTCAATCAATTCATTTATTGTTTGCGTCACTCTATCCAGAACCATCCGTAAAATTTATGTAAACGTTTACTTTGCGTCATAATATGTATGCAAATGATTAGCGTTATGCAAAGAAAACATTTACACAAATTTTACCGATAGTTCTGGATAGAGTGACGCAAACAATAAATGAATTGATTGAATTAAATCCATTTAATACATAACATTGGCTCAGATAAAGTGAGACATATTTGATAGTGTATTGGGTTGAAAAATCATTTGAATGCCTAAATATATTTTAGTAGACAAAATAAAAATGTGTAAAATAGTTTTAAAATAATTCTTTTAAAGTTGGATCACAGCATAACTTGAATTTTGATATTAAATCTTCTGAAACACATACACAGAATGCATGAGAGATATAAATGAAAATGCATCACTGATAACAAAAAGAAAAATTAAATATATATGCATGTATTCATTTTAATAGCATAGCGTCACTCAAAATTTGATATCATTATTTTTAAGACTCATATTTCAGATTTGTATAGTGATAAAGTAGAGTGCTGCGTCAAACTTTTAACCCGTTAAGGGTTTTTGAACTGATAGATATATACAGATATAAATACTTGTCTAAATTCAACACTATAAATAAATGTTGTTTCTTTTCAATGGTGATTTCTAAAAGTGTTTCTTAAAGCTTAATTTAAAAGTTTCACACAATGTTTGAAATAATAGATAGATGCATAAAAAGGGTTCGTATGCTTCAGGGAATTTTCTAGATACATGTAAGTATTTCTTTTATAGAAAATGAATCTAATTTAATCACACAAAATTTATCTTTGTTTAGACTGGAATATTCTATAAAAGAATACTGGTACTGAAAATTTCCTGGCCGAAAAATTCCAGGAGGTATATGAATCCTGATAAATGTATTGTATTATTTTTAATTACCTACTTCTGTAGATGATCCACACACTTTTTTCTATATAATATAAAAAGTTGATTTGTCACAAAGTGAAACGAAATTCTTTGTGAAGCGAAATCTATTCTATCAGATATTTTTATTTATGTATATATTTTTACTGGGTAATAAAGATTGTGTACATGTATTTTTTTACTCTATGGCATATATTTTTATTCATGTATGTGATTGTACTGGAACTATTATATTAAGTTTGTTTACATGTATTTTGTTGTATGTTTTTACTTCATGTATATAGCAAAATTGTAAAGAAAAAGAGCGATGTTTAACAGTTAATTTTAACCCCTTGGGGACGAGCGACCACTATAGATGCCGGCACCGATTGTACTCAGATCCCGCGAGACTACAATTGATGCCGGCGCTGTTTGTACTCACATCCCGCGAGACTACCATTGATGCCGATCAAACGGAACGTTTTGTTTTTCACAGTTTAGCATATAAAACATTTATCCTAATTCTATTTGAATGTATATTAAGGAAGAAGACTTTTTCTTGAAACTAGGAAAGCTAATGAAAACTTTTTTTTTTTTTTTTAATCCATGCGAATTTAATTTTTTATGGAAATACTACAATGGGAAAAAGATTATTTTTTCATCACGTCTTTGTGTTTCATAAATCTTTTTACGCGTCTAGTAAAACTTTATTTTTCTTTATTAGAAATAATGCTACTGAACTTCAGAAGGAAAAATTTGCGGTTAAAATAAGTAAGTGTATTATTAAGCATATTTAAGGTTACGAATGATAACATGAACATCTGATTCATTGCTTTTTTTCCCGCTCTTGTATCTCGATCAGATCGTAGTGGCAAAAACCGACGTCATTAATATAATCATTCTTGTAGAAGGAAATATTTATCTTTTTTATATTTTTATTTTATTTCAGGAGTGCTTCGCAATTAAAAAATAAAAAAATAATAAGAAAGAAAAAAAGGGTTACACACTGATTGTGGGAGCTGATACGCTGATAACATTCTTTCTCAGTGCAGCTAAATTAATAATATTTTTCTGCGTTACTGACCAGTTTTTTTTCTATCATTCTATATATTTATCTAATATGTTTTACATTTCATGCTTGCATATATATACATTTCATTTTAAAAATTACTATTAACATCAACAAAAGTTTTTAAAGAGTGTTTTAAGTTTTAAAGAATATTTTAAAGTATTATTGTGCTTTATTCATTATTATTCAAGATTTTTTTCTTACTTATATATTAGATTATATGTTAACATAGATTTTAAAAGATAATTTTAACATCAACGAAAGTTTTGAAAGTTTCAAATCATTATTAAATTTTATTCATAATTATCCAATAATTTTTATTTGAGATACCTTATTATACGATATACCATATGGAAATATATTTTCTTTTTCTGAAATAATTTTAACACAAACATATTTTGGAAAGGTACATTTTAAATTTTTACTCTGATTTGCACATCATTACTGATTATTATTAAAGTGTTTGTTTGTTTTTAATTATGTGTTATATATATTTTTTTTTATTTCAAAAATATTAAAAAATTAAACTAAGTTTTTTTTTAATCCAATCTTACACACACACACACATACACACACATATATATATATATATATATATATATATATATATATAAGTGTTACAAAGCAACAGTAGCAGGTTGTTTGTATGTTTTATTTAATATTTTTCATTTCTAAATAAATCGTTTTTTGTAAAACATTTATTTTATTTACTGAAAGTGTTAAAAATTATTAAATATCAAGATGGTTAGTTTTGTTTTTCTATTATAGCAAAATGTTTCATAGGTTGATATTTAACAGCCTGGTAAGTATTTTTCTGTCATGTTATATCATTTTAAAAGCTAAAAACAGGATTTAACTATTCATTATTTACATTTAAACAGTTTTTTCCAATTAAAATATCACACAGTATACATCATTTTTTTAATAAATATGTAAAATAACATCAAATTCCATGTATGTGAATTTCAAAAAGTTTCATGCGAAAGTTATTTTTTTATTAATTTTTAAAGAATTTTTGACATGCGTTAGGCTTAACTGCGCGAAATCCTCCGGCCCAGAAGGTGAAATCGAATTTCCCCGCTCCGTCCTCAGATGCGCACTTCAAACTGCGCGCGCCGTCGCGAACGGGTTAACAAAAAGTACAACATTGTGTTTAGTGCCACTTCAAAATTCTAGCAATTTGCATAAAAAGATTGATTTTTTTTTCTTGACTGATCAATCATATTTATGTTAAAACTAGTAAATCTGCAGATCAGGAGCCTCAACGTCAGTTTTGTTCATATTTTTTTTAAACACACTTTGGGTAATATTCTACTTCCTGGAAACTGTAATTTAAAAATTTCAAATTGCGTAATTATTTATAAGAATAAAATAAGAATTAGAAGTTTTCAGTCATCAAAAGCGGTAAATTAAAAACTTAGTTATGTTAAAATATCCTGAAATTTTCAAGATCTATTATTTTTGTTTTCTTTATTATAACATAGTAGATTTCTTCAGGGGGGCTCCGCCCTCCTGAACCCCCCGAGCCTCACTTAATTTAAATTTGTCACTTTCTAATAATTGTGCTAACGGTTATTGTATATCTTGCATTTCTTTATACATTTTGATTTATAAGAATAAGTAACAGTTTGGGCAAATATTTTTCCTTATCCTCATACTTCTACATGCCTGACAACCACAAACACCTAAACCTGATGCATCAGGAACTTGTGTAAGTGTAAACTCAGTAATCTAGTTTTACAATTTTGTTTTCGAAAAAAAAAAAAGTTTTGATTCCATTTTGCTGCAATTATAGCGGGACAGACAGATATATAGAAGAAGAGACTGACATATGAAAAACAATAAATTTCGTGTCTCCAATGTAAGCCTTTACTGAAGTTTCGGCAATGACGTCATTATTCATGAGTTATTGATACTCATGTTTCTTGTATTTTTAACGACTACTATAAAATACCTGTTTTTGTTCAACTATCACGTCATATTTTACTAAGTGAAATATTTATTAAAAATTTAATTCTTTTTATTTCTTTTACATCTAATTATGTCCCCATTTTTGTCAGAAAATTCTTATTAACGAAACGAATATCTGTGTTTAATATTTAACAAAAAGTACTATATCTATAGTTATTTTAATTCTGACGTCATATTTATTTTTTTCTTAGTTTAATTTTTCGAATGGAAATTGCTCAATTGAAACTTATTGCTGTTGAAAAATTATTATTCCAAATTTTGATTTTTTTTTTGGCAACGATAAAGGAAATTGGTTAAATTTTATTTAAAAAATCCCTATTGATTCTGTATGAAAAAGAAGGAAATTTTGAATCATTAAGGAAAATATTTGAATAAAATTAATAAAACATAGCCTATGCTTTTTTTCTGGGCTATGCTATATTTATACGCAAAGATACACAGACATTAATTAATTCATAAGTTTTGAGGTTGACTTCATTTAAATTTTCGTACACGCTTTCAAATTTATAACATTATAAGGATAAGGATTAAGATGAATGGTTGCTTAGCAACCATTAAAAGAAAATAAAGAAAATGAAATGAATACATTTGAAATAAGTAAATCTCTAAAACAAATTAGTTTATATTATTGGAACACATTTATAAAAAATCTCCAAAATTTACAGAAATAATTTAAAAAATCTGACAAATGCATTGACAAAATTTCAAAGTAATACGAATAATTTAACTGGTAAATTTTAGTATTGATTTATCATTGAATTCCATTAATCAAATATGTCATTTTCTCTCAGGGAAAAAAATGAAAATCATTGAATTTGTCATAGAAAAGTATTATTGCGCGAAATAAAATATTCTATATCTTCCGAACGAATGAATCAAATCTATCAAAAAACTATACAGCTTAATCCCAGTGTCTCACTAACATACCCACTTAATTTCAAGCCAATCGAATGCTTTTTACGTCAGTTATCGCGGAACAGACTGACAGACTGACAGACACAATTCAAAAAATTTCGTGTCTCCAAAGTAAGCCTTCACTGACGTTTTGGCAAAAACATTTTTTGAACATAATTAATGATTGTTAATAACTTTGTCGGTTGCTATTTCTAAATTTCAATATTAATTTTAAATTTATGTAATATTTTCATTTCATTATTGTAATACTTTCTATGACAAATAAATCATAAGTTTGTAGCAAAAAATTGTATTGGTGATTTTTTTTCCATGACATCATTGTATACCATTATTTACAAAAAAACAAAGAAATCTCATCTTATTTGCTAAAAATCTCAATCTCATGTAACATATACATGCAAAACCTTTAACAATTCTGAAATCTGCTACAAAATACAGGGCAACTCTTTAAGTTCTTTCATTTTTGCTTCAAATAATTGGCAAGCTGAGTCAGCTGAATTACTTAAAGTATTTATGGTTACAGCAAACAAATTTTAAATTTCAAAATCCTGACAAATTGCAGATTTGTAAGTAAAAACAAACTTAATATTTATTATAGAACAATAAAATTTTTAAAAGACAAGAACTGATTGTCATTGAGAAAAATTTCCATAAAGACCTTATACAAAAACTGAACAAAAAAGATGCAGTAACATAATTTTTATGTTTATAATCCTTAATAGCTTATTAAACTAAATTTTTTCAAGAAAATTTATTATTAAATGTATTTTTTATGATCTTGGAAAACATTATCTGCATTCAGCAAAAATTTTTTAATTTGATTATTTAACAAACACATTCCATACTTTAACAAACATAACTCATTTTTTCACAGGAATTCAGATCAGCAAATAAATTATTAATGTTTAGTTTATTGCCTGTTTACAAAGCATTCTTTATTATCACATTGTAAACGGTCAATCAAGCATGGAAGATGTGTGAATCTTTAAACACAGTACATAAATTTTTCTGTTGCAAAAGTGGTGGCATCTGTGATGAAGGATTGCTAAGTGCTAAGTTGAAAGTTTCTTCTAACTCGGTGAGTAAGTTACAAAAAATTGTTTATTTGGCATCGTGCTGTTTGTCATCTGCTGGAATTATCTGTAGTATTTATTTAGACGAATGTAATTTTTCAACATACATATGTACATACATGTATACTAATATCTGAGGTTTAAGAAATGTATAGCTTGAACTTAACTGAAAAGTAAAATCAAATTTTTGTATTGTGCACTTTACTTATTAATTTTATAGTGGCAATGAATGGAGAGAAAATAGAAGAAAAGACTAATAAGTTTCCCCTAATAAATGCAAGAATTGGAGCTTGATTTTAAGGTTGTGGTTTTTATTTAAAATCCAAAGTGAGTTCGTGTGAAAAATGAGTTTTAAAAATCCAATTTTTATCCAATGTACATATATTTTAATCTCAATTCAAAGTACGTATAATTTGGCTTTTTTCTTTAAATATAACAAGTATTGAATAGACTTTTCCATAGATTACAGCATGAATGATACCTTCAACGTTTAGATATTAACTTTTGTCTCATCATCAAAAAATTCTACTTCATCTTCACTTCACAACATTTAAATCTTAATTTTTTAATCCTTATCAGCATGATCTTTTATGTTTTTTTAATTCTATGTAATGGTCTAATAAGGAAAAAGAGTAAAAAAAAAAATAAATAAATTTCAAAATTCCATCCTAGACTTGATACTTTTTGGTGTGTGATATAGATACACATTAAGGGTTTTAAAATATTGTATTGCTATATTTTACAACTTAAAGAGCTTAAATTAGTTTTATCTACTTAACACTTTATACTTTTTATTATATTAATATTTTCAAGTATTCATTAAAAATAATGAAACGAAATCTTATTTTAATAGCTTGATCGATTATTTTTTCGAAGAACAAATTGTAATATTTGTCTCATACACCCATCTGATATGGACGAAATAAGTGATATTCCATTCTTTGGATTGTTCCTGATCAAGGACAGACATCATATTGGTCAATTTCATGGCATATAATGAAAATTGTAATATCTTTAGATATGTGCCAGCTATATCGTGTAATGCAGTGAAGGTTAAAAGTTTTCTCCTCTCTTTGATACAGAACAACGTATATAGTTCGAACATACAAAGTTCGGTCTTTCCAGCGGTAGTATTCGAGGAAAAAGGAAACCTCAAATTGTCAAAACAAACAAAAAAAGGCTTGAGCAAAGATTTTATGATACTGAATCTCAATTCATGTGTATGTGCAAAACAAAATAACAACTTTTTAACAACGTAGAAATGCTGCACACATTAGTTATAATGTTCAATATTTAAGAAAGTTAGAATTTGTTCTTATATTGTATGTTACTTTAAATAAATACTTTTGTTTTACTTTTTATTTTGTTATGATTTATTTAATTTAAATGATACTCTAGTTTAGTACACTAATAGATGTTGTATGCAATAAGTCATATATAAACGTCATTTAAAGGTCTGGACGGGCCCGTACAGGATTAAATTAATAAAAATATCAATTATTTAATAATATTATTGTCGATTGGCTCTGTCCGCCCGATCTGGTCCGGCTCAATATCTGCAAAAAATACACATTTTTCTTTACATGTAATTAAGAACTTTGAATAGATAATTATGGGATAAATTTGCAGCATATTGTAAAATTACGATGTGTTCGCAACACAGAACCCCATCTCCACACTCCAAATATCAATTTAATGAGCAATAACCTAAATTCCCTCAATTCATAATTTAAGATCTCTAAATAAGCTGATAATCTACAAAACTTGACTTATTAAATTATAGAAGTGTGTTCAAAAAGTGTGTAGGAGTGTGTTCAAAATTTTAAACATTTTATTCAGTTTAGTACTCATAAGGAAAAGTATCATGGTTACCCAATTGGGTACTGCAAGTCGTAACAGAATAACATGTTTCTTTAGATCAAAAACATCCTCTTCACCAAAGAGAAAATATATTCCTTTAAAAAAAAAAAAAATTCAATTTAGGAGAGAAGAAACATGACACTACTTTTATGCTCTCCATTATATACAAAGCCAATACTAGATGATATTTCTATTTTATTATCCACGTTATTATTACCAAGATTAGACTTGTCTTATTTAGAGCTGTTATTTACGTGAGCAGTCTTTAAAGCTTGGTTCAGCTGTATATTCCTATTCCTTGAACATATCACGATTTTAACAAAAAAAAAAAAAAAAATAAATAAATAAATAAAAAAAATAAAACAGCATAACAATGCCACCAATTGATCCATGTACACTGAAATTTAATGAAACTGATGCTACTTAAATCTCGTGTCCTGATGGTAACTACTGTAAGTACTGTAACTAATAATTATTGTCAAATAAGATAACATGTTTTCGATTGCTAAAAAATACTCGCGCTCCCACAGAAACAGATCGGCAATCTAAACTTGTCTTGATTCCAATCCAACACAAAACAATAATAAACATCTGCCATTGCTAATACATTTAACTCTTTCACCCCGGCGACAGAGAAAAACTTACTATCTTTAAATCCTATCGAAAAAAGGGGAGTATTTTTGGAAGTGAACTCGTCCATTTCTCCTTTTCCTCTCTCTACGCTCATTAAAGGGAGAGGCGTGTTTGAAATGTCAGTTTGATGTATGTTAGCTCTTATCTCCCTCCACATACCGTAATCTCCGGTGTGTAATCGTAATCCGCGGATGAAACAATTCTTTCAGGACCCAGAAATTTTGCTTAGTTATAGAAGCCAAATATTAATAGCAATTTAAAATGTTGCATTTTATTAAAAAAAATTCCTGAATCGAAAAATAATTGTTTGATTCGAGGATTATACACCGGAAATTATGGTTCTTCTGTTCATTCTGATCCGAAATATTTAACTTAAGGTAGTGATGAGTTTATTTATACTACATTTTTTCTCTATATATATTATCAGAAATGTCTATTCATAATTTATTATATTTGAAAGAAAGGCCTTTAACATTGTTCTTTATTCAAAAAAGATTTTCCATTGACCCACCTGACACAGCAAATAATGTTTTCATATAAAGAACTTGGCTCTTCTATCGAAAAATGGAAAAAGCTTATCGTTTCCATGATTTCTAATTAAGAACACCTGAACAATTCTTATCAGGGCCGTAGCTAGAAGTGAACAAGAGGGGGGGGACTCAAGAAATTATAAGGGGGCTCATAATTTCTCTCTCTCACTGACGCAGAAAGGTAAATTAGTGCATATTCACATTGTAGGTATTATGTTTCATATTAAACTGTTGTAATAACTTCATTTTATGCTAAAAAAAGTATATGAAGATGAAAATTTTGAGTGTATAAGTGGTTCAAAATTAAACATCATGTTAGCTTCATATGTACAAATAGGATGAGGGAGTGTTGAAACACTTATTTTAGATACAATTTAGTAACTCTGAAAAACTGTGAAAGGGTCGCAAAACTAAATTAGATTTTTAAACAGAATTTCATTTGAATTTTCGAAACAGAAATTCATTTGGTGACCTTGGAATCTTTTCCAGGGAGGTGCGGCTCAAAATATTTTAGGGGGGGGGGCTGAGCCGCCCATAGCGCCCTCTTAGCTACGGCTCCAATTCATGTCTAAATTGACCTTTTGAGGCGCAGGGAAAATTCATTCCTTAAGTGTTGAAATTAATGACCGACACCGGAATTTGAAATTTTTTTTATTTGTAAGTAAGAAAAAAAGCGCTATATTTCACGCATTCAATAAATTATATTTTTTTAAAAATCAAAATTCCAATGCCAATATTGTGTTTGGGATTTAAAATTAAGTGGTTTCACAGATATATCACCGCGACGCAAGAGCTTAAAAAAAATGACTTCATGAGGTATAACAGCTACTTGGAATTTAAGAGTAGCATTAATAAACGTTACTTAAGAAGCAATATTAAAAGTGTTTACAAATATTAACTGCTTAAAAAAAGTGTTATTTGCACTATAATTTACAGCTTTCTATGTTACAAAAAAGAAAGATTTGCTAAGTAGTGTACATTTGCTTTAAAAGACAGATTCTTTTCCATGAATACGGCGACAAAAATTGCGTTTTGATTCGATTTTTCAAAACGCTACAGTTAAAAAAAAAAAAGTCGTTGTATAGTAAATTATGTTTCAAGAAACTACTCATTCACAGGAATATGAAATGATTATTTGCTTTCTACTTATTTTAGTACTATTGCTTTTACATTTTATGAATTTTGATTAAAAAAAATAAATTTAAAATTATTAGAAATTTTTGACTGTTGGACAGGGAGAATAAAGTTTTCCACTGACAATTATTATATTATACAGACAATTTAAAGGTATTTATTATTAGATTCCAATGTTTTTGGTAACATTTATTTCATGTCATACCTTTTTTCCTGCAAATTACTCTAAAAAGTAAGGAATAAGATACTAAAGAAAGAAATAATGCTATTTTCACGATTCTAATTTTATCAAAATTTAGCATTATGGCAATGATAATTTAAATTTTTAATGTATGTATTATAAAAAATAAACTAACCATACACCTTTTTTATGTCTTCATTAAAGAAGTCTTTCTTCATTGCAAAATGCAGAAAAAAAATGTAAGAAATTGCAGAAACAATATTTTGCTGCTGCTAGCTTCCTCATTTTCACATTTTTTTTTTTTTTTTTTGCTCTAAAAAAGCAATTTTCTCTGAAGTCTTGAAATCATTGTATAATAAAATTTCTTCCAGATGTTTATTCTTTTCATTACATTGACCATATATCAAGTTTTCTAAACAAATAAACTATCAAAATTCTTAGAAAAATAAACTATCGAAATTTAAACATCTTACATGGTTTCTAATTTCATTGTAAGACAACAGTAATTGACATTACATTGATCTGCTGTTCACGAGAAGGTTTTAATCTTTTAATATTTTCTCTTGTTGTATCAATGAATTATCTAAAAAATTGGGGGGGGGTGAACTGAGAAATTAATTTGTTCAAGTATCTCATTGTCTCACAACTGTATATATCTAAAGCAAATTGAAGTATTTTTACGATACACTTCATGAAGCCTAAGCTATGTGGTTTTAGAATGTAATACAATTTTAAAAAATGAAGCAATTTTAATAGAAAACGAAATAAAATAGAATTGAGCCTTGCGTCGAATTAATAAAATATTAAGCCAAAAATTTTACAAATAAGTTTAGAATTGTTCCTCAATTTATTCTGTTCGTTCTTTTTCTTTTCTTGTCAAATAATCACAAAACTTACTTAAATACGTAATTAAGCCTGTAAAATATCCATACATATATAGTTTTTCTTTAAACACGTTTGCAAAAATAAATTGATCGAGTAAGCTTACAAATGCCTATTGATACCTTGCACTATTTTTTCAATGCTGTTTACGGTTAGAGCAACTTAACTACTTTTATAGCTTAGTATGTTTCTGATTCCGCTTTTCTCCTAAGATAATGACAAAAGGTGGGACAATCCATTTGTGACTTTTTTCAAGCCCTTTTCAATGACATCTGTACGAAACTCTTTATTCACGTCACTGTCAAACCAGTCTTTTACTTTGCAGTAGAATTCGTGTTACATTTTATGCCATTTTCAGGGTTATTTCGGTATTTGCAACATAAGTTACTTACTCTATAGTTATAAACAAATTTGGACTTTTGTAGAAATTTAAAAAGAAGACGATACTTTTGTTTCTTGAAATTGTTTCTTCTTTATAACAGGTGCTGAAATGCATTTAAGCGACACAAAACATGTACAGTGCATCTGTGTATCATAATGGCCGGGTCACGGAATCTTTTCACTGCATTTAAAATTTATTTTAAATCTACACTTTAAAAAGTCTCCTTCTCATAAAGTCATAAAATAATTTCGCTGTGTGAAATAATAAAAGAATAATCTTGATAAGATTTTCGATAGAGTAGCGTTTTTGATAAATGTTATGCAGAAAAATATAACATATTGCGTTCAGCGAAATACGCAGTAAAAGAAATTAATGACAAAAGAAAAAAAAGCACCGTAAAAATAATACTAGTAATTATAACGATTAACTAGTACTTAATAATTATAACGAAACTATTTTTAAAAAATAATATTTTACTTTATTGATCATTAATGTAAGAGCATGTGGTAATTTGATAAGAATAAAATATGTGTACAAAAGAAGACAAAAACTGAATAGGCAACTTTCGCTACTATAACTTTTAAAAACTGGAAATAATATTTTTGTACAGAAGATAAAATAAAAATGTACATTTATTCAAATACTATAAGAAGATGGAGGAATTTTTTTCTGATTTTACAATCACCGCAAAAAAAAAAAAAAAAAAAAAAAAAAAATCTTGAGACTTGTGATTTTAGGCATTTTGTTAAATATCTAAAAACATACATGAGGAATAACTCCGAAACTCCTGATGTATAAACGAAATAATACTAGTCATATATTTTCGCGAAAAGTTTTCCCCGAAATCCAACAGGGGACCGTCAACAAATTGAAAAAGAACGGAGATCTTTTGGATAACCCTGTCAAAACTAATGAAGCAAAAGAGTTCAAATTGCAGATTATGATTAAGTGGCTTATTGTAATAAACTGTGTTCATTTTTATGAATATAGCATCTAAACTCGTAGAGAAATTAAGGCTTTTATAGAAACGGTCCCAATTTTTTTTCAAGTTTTTCGCTTATAATTTCCAGAGTTCTTCATCAAACACAATGTACTTTTCAAAAAATATGATAATCAACATTGCACATAACACCATGTAATCAGAATTAAAAAAATAGAAAAAATTATATAATAAATAAGCAAGTTTACTAAATAATTTTTTACTGCGCATGCGTTAACGCTATTAAAATTTCATTTCCATATTTTGTTAGTTAAATGTATAGAGCAACTTTTATGAAAGTTACAAAAACATAGCTTGAAAGTCCTGAAACTTATCCTCGATAGAATAGTGTCAAAATCCGTTATTTTCAAAATGAAGCAAAAAGATGAGGGGCTGTATCCATATTCCATTGATTAGTGCCTATACAAATTATATAATTCCTTATGAATGTTACTGATGTATTTATTTGTTTGGCGTGTTATTTCTAGAATAAACATTAATTATTCCTTTCCACATTGCTTTCTAACTCTACATATTCTGTAGCATACATTAGTTTATAAATTACAATAGTTGAAAAAAAAAGCAGACTAACAAAAGATAGTTAAAATGATTCAGGGAAACTTATATCCCTAAAAAATTGAAATCTGAAAATAATATTCGATAAACATTCTATAGATGAAAAAAAAATGAAGATATCAGAATAATTTAGCATATTTGTACCTCATTATTTTCATTATAATGCAATTATTTACGTACTATATATTACAGCAAATTGAAATAGAAAATCGAATTTGCTTATTTTAGGACAGGGTTCATATCCATTTTAAAGATTTAAAATTCATGAATTTTTGAAGAGTTTTTTTTTAAAAGTCGCCTCTAAAACTCACGCGGTACAATTTTAGAGCATATATTTTTAAGGTGAATATTTAGAAAAAATATATCTGTATTCTTTTCTGCTCAAAATTAAGAAATTTTTTGCGATATTAAAAAAAAAAAATTGAGTAAAATCGCGAAATTTCAGTCATGAGAAGTTCATCATCCAGCCATTTTTGAATGATTCTGATTTTGTCCTTTTTTATGATAAATTCTTTAAATTTTGCAATATAATCAATTGCTGTCTCATGACAGCTTTTCTATGGCTTCTGTCTAGGATTTTGTTTCAAAACATCAATTTTAGCAGCATTAAAAAAAAAAAGTGTGATTCTATCAAAAATAGAAAATGTTGTTATAGTTTTCATAGTTTCTTATTTAAAACACCTGAACATTTCACATACCAAGTTTAAAAATGACTTCATGAGGTAGAATAGTTAAATATAATTTGAAAATAGTCCTAATTACCATGATTAAATAAGTTATATTAAAACTACTCTCAAATCCAAACTGTTATTTATTTTTTTTACACGTTCATAAAGTTATTTGAAATACAGTGCAGCGTTCCCGATTAAAAGAGAAATAATTAGCATTTTCCTTATACAGACAAAGGTTTTTCCGGGCAGAAATCGTGTTTTAAGTCGACTTTTGATATGCTACATTAAAATAATAATAATAATAATAATAATTATTATTATTACTATTATTATGCAGTAAATTCCAAGATGTAACGAATTTGCAGTAATATGAAAAGCATCGTTCACTTCATAAATATATAAATGATAATGTATGTAAACTTCATTTTTTTCTGTCAAAAATGATTTTACTAATTGTACAAAAGTTTCGCATTGTTGAATATAAGTTCAGATTTACGGTCGTCAGTCGCCACGCGGCGATTAAATTTTTTGACTTGGCTTCTAAGTCGCCATGCCAATCATTAACGGTTTTTTTTTTTTTTTTTTTTTTTTTTAACTTGCTTATCATACGTAGTATAGGGTAAGTCTTGCAATCGTTTTGAAAGTCAAAAGAAAAAAAAATCAAACTTTACTTATTTATTTTGTAAAAGAAAATACTCTCAAAGTTTTCTTTTTAAATAAATTCTTGAATGCGAAAGCGCTTAAAATAACCGTCATGGGACAATAATCGCCAGGAAATAAAGATGCAATTAATTCATCGATAAAGAAAAAGAAAACAGTTCACTTGCAATTAGTTGGTTGCTAGTGTAATGTTTTTTCTTTCAAAAATAATTATGTAAATATGACAACAAAATATTCCGTTGTTGAATTTTATTTATTTTTTTAGGACCGCGCTCAATTTAAATGTGCCTGTGATATTAAAAATATTCGCGATCACTATTGAATTTAGATGTTATATTTCCTTGGCGGGATTTTGAAAATCGGGTGGGATAGGGCGTGAGGGCAAATTTTTACTGTAGAAAATGTGCAATTTCCATGTTGCTTCTTTAACTTTGAATTATTTTAATTTTCTAAATATCTATCATCTGATCCAAATAACATTGCATAGATTTCTTATTGTTTTTCTCCTTTACCTGACTTTTCGTCATTTTGAATTAAGTATAATTAAATAACTTAATAATAGCCTTGATACTTAATAATAAAACAAAAGTACTGATATCATATCCTTTTGAAATAAAAAGCTTTAGAATAAAATAATAACATCCCCTCAATAGAATCCTTTTAACTGCAAAAAGAAGTAAATATAAGCCACATGTGAATATTCCATCACTGTCATCCAAACAAAATAATCGGCAAAGATAGAGAAACACCCCTCAAGATACGGTGAAACCCATCTCTTTCACTTCCTTTCACCCCTAAATTCCCCGTACCCGCCCGTATGCGCCTGTGATCGGCGTTCAATGACAGGGCCGTATCGAGCTGACTTAAATGTTAAAGGGTTAACAAAAATCAAGTTAATAGAAAAAACAACAACAAACAACTATTTAACAATTAAGAAATAAACAAACTGTGTGTCATTAATTTCTGGTAACTCAAAAGAAGGTTATTGCAGATGAGTAGCTATATTGATTTTTTTACTTCTCATAACGAGATTTTTCCATTCTCAACAAAATCGGTTTGTAACTCTTTTGCGTTTCTCTAGTTAGTGGCCTTTCTTTATATTAGTAATTTATTTTGTTTGTTTAATTAACGGGTGATTTTATGTTTCAAAAATATGGTATTTTAGATATCATTTTATGCTGTATTATATGATTATATGATTTTGCATTACATGAATTTTAGTTCGTGAGCTTCTTTTTCAAGCGTGAATGGGAACATTCACATTATAATCTCCTATATCTTGAAAAGTACGCCCCCCAGGGGGATACCTTCTTTAGGTATTCACGGGCTTCACAACCCCGGGGCACCTGAGTGATCTTTCTCCTTTCCTTTTCCTCTTACTCCTCTTGTCTTCCTTTCATCTTTGTTTCACTCTCATTGTGGTTTCCTCTCCGGAGGTGAGGGCAATTCTGTATGGGCCGATGCCATCCTGTATATCGACTCATGGAGAATTGTAAACCACCCACGTGTTGGCCGTGCGTGGCGACCCGTGTCCCTGGAAAGGGGGATCCTGGCAGTTGAGGGAAACCAACACACTGCTTTGGCCTCTGCTTCAGGTAGACGGGAGGTGCATATTGGTCCCGTATGCATCAATCGGCTGGTCAGCTGGCTTTTGTCACTGGATTTAGGGATCAAGTGAGCGAGCAAACACTAGTCATCTCGTTAAGGGTGGAGACTGACATAGGTTTGTCTTGTGACCATATGGGCCCTGGTTAGCACTGGTGCACGAATGTGCATCCCCTTGTTGGGCTCGGTAGTGGGTGGTGCGGCCGGGATCTGAATTTTATTATTTTTAACAAGGATGGGAAAACTTCATTTCCTTCTATGTCTCTCCCCAGTGGAGAGCACCAAACTGTTCCAACTTCTTCCTTCACACGCTTTTTTATTGTTAAACGCACTGATAGCCACTCTGATAGTTCCTTTGGCAAAACGTCACCATTTGTCATAGCAAAAACTTTCCAGTCTGCCTTAGGGGATGGTCATACTCTCAAAAAATTAAAATCTGGGGATTTACTAGTGGAGGTTTCTACAACTAAACAATCACAGATTCTTTTAAATAGCTCTACAATAGGCCCTTTTTCTGTTTCTGTTCAGGTGCATAAAACTCTAAATACAAGCCGAGGCGTTATTTCTGAACCAGATCTTTTATTCTCTACGAAAGATGAACTCTTAGAAAACCTAAAAGACCAAAATATTATAGATGCACGTCGTATCACGATCCGTCGGAATGGCCAAGTCCTTCCTACAAAACATGTCATTCTCACTTTCAATAGCCCTACTTTACCAACAAGAATTAAAGCTGCTTACCTGAATTGTCCTGTCAGACCGTACATTCCAAACCCTCTCCTTTGTTTTAAATGTCAGCGATACGGCCACACTAAAACTAACTGTCGCGGTTCCCTTACCTGTGCACGCTGTGCAGAAATTGACCACGACAGCAATTCATGTGAAAAATCAGAACGCTGCATAAATTGCAAGGGTAATCATACAGCTTTCTCTCGCTCTTGCGCAAACTGGATCTGTGAAAAAGAAATTCTAACTGTAAAAATAATGCAAAATCTTTCCTACCCAGAAACTCGTAAAATTGTAGAAGCCAGAACCCCGTCTGTCGGCGTATCTTATTCAAGCCTACTGAAACAGCAGTCTAAATCTGTAAGACGTATTAGCACACAGACTGACGTGTCTATGTCATCAAAAAAGTCAGCCAAAACACAATCAATAAACACCCCAATCAAAGAATCCCGTGATATCTGTTTACCTTCGTCAGAACCTGTTACTATTTTTCACACACCTACTCAGACACAAAAATCTTCTGCTCAATTTAAAAGTCAGAAATCTCAAGTTCAATCTAAGGGATTATCCAAACCTCTAAATGAAACTAAGGCCGTTACCTCACAAAAAAATGACCCGAACTCATCTGCATTAAACTCTAAAAAACCCAACTCTAGTCAAATAGTGAAAACTGGTGTTCAGAAAGAAGGGACCAAGGCTGGGATCCAAACTGCTACAAAATCAAAAACATTACAGAAATCACATATGCTTAAAAAACAAACTGAAACCATAAAAACCCCAACTCCAGCAACCCCACGGCGGAAGACTGTCGTTAAAAGATTGCAGAATTCATCGCTCAGTCCATGCAAAAGAAATTTTAAAGATCCCAGGCAACTGCAGCATTATGTCCCAGAAGCTATGGAATCAGAGTCTTACGGCAGTGGCTCGGATTCCGAGGAAAATACTATGTTTGAAGAGTATGTGCCTGGTTAAATTAATTTTTTTATTGGTCTTTGTTTTAGTTGTATTTTGTGTTTTCTGTAGTACTTTTCCAACTTGGTTATCGTGTCACTATCTTACTGTTTTAGAATTTTTAACTAGTTTTAGAATTTTATCTTTTTTACAATTTTGAATATGTTTATCCGGTTTTAATTGATTTTTAATTTCATGTATCACCGCATTGCCTTTATCAACTTAACTCATATCTGCAAAGGATTTTTAATGAACTTTCAGTTTTTACATTTTGTTTTGAAATTTAATCTTATTTTATTCTTACCATAATCTAATGATTTAGCATTTTACTGTTTTTGCCTTCTTATATTCACCTGACCATATCCGGATGGGAAGCCCCCATCCGGATATTTTGACGTTGTCTTTTTTTCCTCATTTTTACAATTTTGTCTTTGGTTTGGCGCAGCATGTCCCTCAAGGGATTTTGTGCCATTAAAACCTATACAACCAACCAACCAACCAACCAACCTTGAAAAGTACGAGCGTCTTTTAGAGAATTTTCAACATTTTTTTTACCTTTTTTTATAACCAAAAAATATTGCCGAATCGAACGAAGAAAAGGCGCAAATTACTTGAAGCAAAATTTACAATAAAAATTTACTGGTGATAATAATTAAGGATTCTGGGTATATTGCACGCCACGTATACCGGACTTTCGTCCCAAAGGGGCAAAGTTTGCTTTCATAACACCTAAAAAGGACTTCAGTTTAAAATATGTAATTAAATAGGTATTAAATGAATGTTTTTGAACAAATTAAAATTGTATTGGCTAATACAAAATAGATATTACGCAAAAAACTTGTATTATTACATTGACATCTTAAGCTTACGGGTCACAGATTGAAGCAACTGTTATTTTTGAATAGTAATATAAACTTTTTTTAACAAAGTGAAATCTTTATGCTTATGTACCAAAAGAATGTAAATTTATTTTGTAAAACTACAGTAAAATGGGATAATGGAAAAGGAAATGTTTAAAACTGAATGCAGAATGATGCGAAAAATTGCTATATTATCCATTCCAAGAAAAATTCAATAAAAATATTAATGGGAAAGTTGGTAAGAATTTATTTCGTTTAAACCACTTAACCCTTTTCGGCATGGTCAAATTTTATAAGTAAAATGAGAAAATATCGACTGTCACCGGAATTTGCAAACGACTTTTTATACAAATACGAAATTCTTAATTTAAGCTTTCATTATGAAAGAAAAAATTTATTAAAATATTATTGGTGCCGTTTGCAAGTTTGGAATTAAAATTAGGTATCGCGGACTGGGCACAGAGTATGCCAGAAAGTGTTAATCGTCGCGTTCAAGGGCTAAAAGTTTCACGGCTTTTATTCACAATTGTTTGATTCTCACCAGTATTATAGAATAGTGTAACTGGTTTTGTTCTGGTATCATTTTACTTGTCATTAAACAAGACGAATATTTCTTTTTTCAAAAAAGTGGTTGCAATAATGAATACGAACTTTTAAACCGTAATGTAATATAATGCAACCATTATGGGATTAGTAATACATACTGTCCCTCATAGCATGCATGGTCACAGTGACGTGACAATGACGTCACTGTGAGTCACTTTGGTCACATCACATCTGTGACGAAAATGCCACCACTCAGTGACGTCACATTGTGACTAAGATGTGACTTTCTAAAAAAAATTTTCACAGTTCGTCACAATGTTAATGACAAAGTAGTCACAAATGACACACTCTTCACAAATTGGTCACATTGTGACGTCACAAAAAAGCTCTAAAACGGCCGTAACGACTTCACATTTTAGTCACTGTGACTTCACATCGACGTCACGTGACGTCACATCGACAATCGCCCGTAAGACATGGTGACGTCACGGTGACGTCGTTGTGAAGTCACATTGTGACTTTGTGACCGTCGATGTGACGTCACGTGACGTCGATGCGAAGTCACTGTGACTAAAATGTGAAGTCGTTATGGCCAATTTGGAGCTCGTTTGTGACGTCACATTGTGACCACTTTGTGACGTCACGATGTGACCAAAATGAGAAAAATGTGTCATTTGTGACAAAATTGTCATTAAAACTATGACTATTCTGTGACGATAGTGACAAGGTTTTGAAGACAGTTTGCGATTATTTTTTGATTTGTGACATATTTGTCACTAACTTTGTGACGGTGGCAGCATTGTCAATGTTGTGATGTTACACTAGGACACAATTATACAGTTATGAACAATGTTATACAGAGTAAAATCCCTTACATCTATAATTTTATCATACTTTGGCGATACATCTCAATTAAAACTTGGGAGCTGCTATAAAAAGAATGTACCAAAACAAAGTCACTGAATCAAAATGTAATGCCATGCAGACTTTAATCTTTGATACATTTTTTTTCTGTTGTAATAAATGAGAATATTTAAGACAATTGAATATTCGATCTATCACAATTGTTTGAAATTTAGCAATTTGTTTTTCTAATAAGCATTAAAATTATCATAAAAACACTTCCTTTAAGGTCACTAGTCACAGAAAAAGACCCAGATGATAATGTAAAAGATGTGGGAGCGTTCTTTTCAAATATCTCGCTCAAATTTTAATATTTTTGCATGATTTTTGCATAGGATAGCTGAGGACGATCTACAACAGGCCTATTTTTTACTTTTTCAGTTTTGCTTATATATTTTTTATATTATGATAGTTTCAATATCAGAACCGGTTTAAACCGGTTTTGAAATATAAAAAATATATATATATTTTAATCTGAAACCAAAATTGAAAAAGTAAAAATTAGGCTGGTTGTGGATCGCCTTCAGCTACCCTATGAAAAAAATCATGTAATAATATTAAAATTTGAGCGAGATATTTGAAAAGAACGCTCCCACAGACTTTCCATTATCATCCGGGTCTTTTTCTGTGGCTAGTGTTGCAACTTAAAGGAAGAGTTTTTTCTTTTTAATTTTAATGCTTATTAGAAAAACAAATTGCTAAATTTGAAATAATTGTAATAGATCGAATATTCAATTGTCCTAAATATTCTCATTTATTGCAACAGAAAAAGATATTTAACAAAGATTAAAGTTTGCATAGCATTACATTTTGATTCAGTAACTTTCTTTTGGTACATTCTTTTTATAGCAGCTTCTAAGTTTTAATTGAGATGTATCGCCAAAGTATAATAAAATTATAGATGTAAGTGATTTTATACTACATAACAATATTCATAACTGTATAATTGTGTCCCAGTGGGACTTCACAATATTGACAATGCTGCCACCGTCACAAAGTTAGTGACAAATTTGTCACAAATCAAAAATTATTCTCAAACTGTCTTCACATACTGTCTTCTATGAATATTAAAATATTATTAAAACATGCAAAGAGGAATTAAAAAAAATTAATGCTAAATATTTATTAGTATATTAATAAATAAAAAAAAATATTAAGGGGATATCCATAACTGGAAAGCTGTCCATCATAGACACATCTACCTAATAAAAATTCCTACGATAAACATAAAATAGAACAACAAATACGTTAATTATAATTATTAATATTTTATTTATAATATTAGAGAGTATTTATAATACCCACTTTAATCACGATGTATACTAATACTACATATAATGGATATTTTGAAATTTACCTCTGTAAAATGATTCATTAAAGGAAATAATAAAAGTGTCTGAAATGAAAAATTAATAATAAAATACAGTTATTACTTTTTAACTTCATACCGTTCAAGTATTTGCGTTATTTGTTTTAAATGCAATCATGTTTAAATTCTTATTGATTGTCTTAACTTCCAAATTCTCTCTGAAAACATTCCAATAAGAATATATACAACTGAAACATTTTCACCCACAATGACTTTCTATTCAAAAATTTTATAACATTTCACAGGTTAAAAAATACATTAAACAATCATTAACGTTATTGGTTTTTTTTAAATATCAAACATCTACGATTTCTTTTAATAGTTCTTCTCGTTCTCTTATAAATTCCTCTTCTGAGCGGATGCATTTTTTTAAT
Organism: Maratus speculifer; assembly: GCA_964019185.1. NCBI lineage: Eukaryota > Metazoa > Arthropoda > Arachnida > Araneae > Salticidae > Maratus > Maratus speculifer. Next base: position 766,182 of record CAXHSM010000929.1, read on the forward strand.
AACACTATGCAATGTTTCCGAAGATTACTTAATACAAAAATTAAAAAAGGATGTTTGTTAATAATTTTATTCTATAAAAAAAGCTTCTCTATTACAAAATATAATTATCTTTAAATGTTTAATAATTATATTAACAATTTATTATAATATATTTTCATATGATTTTATGTTTATGGAAACATTTTAACCAATTATTTTAAAAAAGGAAAAACGCAGATTAAAATGCAATTAAAATCACTAACTTTGACAACCTAATCCAAATTATTAATAAACAAGTTTTTTATGTCAACAAAATAAATAATGGATGTATTAGACTTTATTAAGTTAATAAAGCATTAATGTTTTATAGCATGTTTTTGAGAAGGTAATTAAAATTCTTCTCAGAATAACAATAATAATAAATGCAAAAAAAATATTTATGGAAAAAAATAATTTTTTCCATACCTTTTTTCCATCGAATTCATTCGTTCTAATTCTTTTTGCTGCACAAACTAAATCCGATAATAATTAAAGTGGCAAAGACCAAATCATTTTAACAGTCAAAGCCTCCTTAATTTTCTCGGACTTATGTTTTGCCGCTTCGAAGAGTTGTAGTGGACATTCTTGTTTAAATTGTAAATCCGTGTCAATACGCATCTGCTCACAAGTCACATCTGCCATAAATTCCAGTCAACTAACTTCTCGCGTCTTCTATCATCAATTTAAAATATTTTTGTTTACGTTTATTAATTCTTTCGCTTGCAGACTATAGAATCTAGCGAGAGTCCTAACTATCGTGCAAGGCACTCTCGTTAACATGGTTTGTCAACATCAGCGATATTTTATTTTCCCAGTGTGCCTTGCGCTAGTCAGCTGTTGTTGTGATAGTAAACAGAAGTGTAGGTTGTTTATTTCGGCAAAAATTTCTTAAAAGGTGTTAAAAAATAATAAAGTATCAAAATTACATGTTAAAAAATGTTTAACAAAATAAACAAATAAATAAACAAACGAAAAATAAAAATAAAAATAATAAAAAAAAATATTTCTCGCATGCGACATTCCTGTTACGTCATTTCTCATATGGTTTTATTTTTCTCAACTGGAGCTGTTTAATCTCTGGTTACGAGAGTAGCCTGCACGGACTCCCGCTAGAGTCTTGTCTTGCAGACGATTTTAACATCCCAAGCGCATGACCGTTTTGCTTTTTCTTTTCTTATGCAATATTTTGGAGTTTAAATGCGCAATAATTTTATGAGAGTGATTCTGATCAATTTTTTTTTATTTGAAAATTTTTTATGTATTTTTATTTTTTATTTTTATTAGTTTCAAAACAATTCAAGTTAAAATGAATTGTAAAATCATTTTTTGATTTTTTTGTAAATAATAAATAATAATCACAATTAAAGTTTATTAGATAAAATTTTCTTTAAATTTTTAAAGATTTAAAATAATAGATTTAAAGCTAATAATTAAAAAAAAACTTGTTTTAAAATAAAGTTTGTATCACATGTGAACATACATAGTATCTTCTTAATACAAAAAAAGGGGATTATAGAGGATAAAAGCTTTTTATTTGTGTCTTTCGATCCGATTTCGGTCTAAAAATCTTTTTTCAGTCTATCCTAATTAATAATTATGTGTAATACATCCATTTTTAATACAAATATTTTTCTATATTTACGCACACATTTTCACTGTCAAGGATAACAAATTACTCATTTGATTTGAAATGTTAGATACACATCCATACATTAATGTTTAAAATTATTTAAATATTTTGAAATGATAAAAACGTTATGTAATATATAACTGCATATTTTAATGACATTTCATAGCCCGATTTTTACAAGATTTGTGACAAGAAAAACAAGTTTTGCATATTTGGTACGGAAAATGGATAATTGCCCTTGCGTAAGTGATTCTTTGTAGTTTTGTTATTACAGGAAAAATTTTTATTATTTTCTAAAATGTCGAAAAATAAATTGCTAAATATTAAATAAAAAAATTTGTAAGATTATCAATCTCATTCAAGCTCGAAATACATTTACACGGCCTATTTAAATTACAGTTCAAATTATTTCTCTCTTTATATGTTGAAATTTTTTAAGATTATTGAGATTTTTTAAGTTCATATTTTTGTTACACTGCAGCTTTACAATATGGTATTTTTATGTCACAAATGTGACATGACGTGCATTACATGCAGTGACATAGCAATGATGTCACACTATATTTTTTAATTGTCAAAAAAGTGTAATTTTACAATAAATAACAGATTTTAGAAGGTTTCTAAGAATGTCACCACTCAGTCACAATGTGACGTCACTAAGTGGTTGCATTTTGGTCACAGGTGTGTCGCGACCACCGCTCACAGCCCCACCAGTGGCCGAGAGGTTCTGACCTCAAACTGGTAGACGGTAGGTGCTGGGTTCGAACCCAATCGCGACCGTCGGTCTAACCGTTCGGAGTTTTCTTCGAACCTTGCGTAGATACGGGTTAGGTTCCCTTAGAAAGACCCCCAAGGAGGGCATCCCACTCCTTAGAGCCTATATCCCATAGTGTAGATAATTGGCCGACATACAACAACAACAACAACAACAACACAGAGACGTTACAATGACGTCACTGTGACCATGCATGCTATGAGGGCGTTATTTGCAGTGGCATTACAGTGACGTCACAAAAACTTTTTCAATTGACAGAAAAATATTTTTTCCATTAAATAACATCTTTTGATGAATTTTTGTATATTTCTTAAAATTATCTAAGAAGGTCACATTTCAGTCACAATGTGACTTCACTGAGTGGTGGCCTTTTGGTGCAGTGACGTCACAAAAACTTTTTCAATTGACAGAAAAATATTTTTTCCATTAAATAACATCTTTTGAAGAATTTTTGTATATATTTTTTAATTTCCTAAGAAGGTCACATTTCAGTCACAATGTGACGTCACTGAGAGGTGGCATTTTGGTCACAGATGTGACGTTACATGTCAGTCAGAATGTGACGTTACTGAGGAATGGCGTTTTGGTCACAAGTGTGACGTCACATTTCAGTCACAATGTGACGTCACTGAGTGGTGGCATTTTGGTCACAGATGTGACGTGACCACAGTGACTCACAGTGACGTCACTGTGACCATGCATGCTATACCCTCATAGCATGCATGTTCACAGTGACGTCACAATGACGTCACTGTGAGTCACTTTGGTCACATCACATCTGTGACGAAAATGCCACCACTCAGTGACGTCACAATGTGACTAAGATGTGACTTTCTAAAAAAATTTTCACAGTTCGTCACAATGTTAATGTCAAAGTAGTCACAAATGACACACTTTTCACAAATTGGTCACATTGTGACGTCGCAAAATGGTCACAATGTGACGTCACAAAAAAGCTCTAAAACGGCCATAACGACTTTACATTTTAGTCACTGTGACTTCACATCGACGTCACGTGACGTCACATCGACAATCGATGGTCACAAAGTCACAATGTGACTTCACAACGACGTTGCAGTGACGTCACCATGTCTTACGGTAAGACATGGTGACGTCACTGCAACGTCGTTGTGAAGTCACATTGTGACTTTGTGACCATCGATTGTCGATGTGACGTCACGTGACGTCGATGTGAAGTCACAGTGACTAAAATGTGAAGTCGTTATGGCCGTTTTAGAGCTTTTTTGTGACGTCACATTGTGACCATTTTGCGACGTCACAATGTGACCAATTTGTGAAAAGTGTGTCATTTGTGACTACTTTGACATTAACATTGTGACGATCTGTGAAAATTTTTTTAGAAAGTCACATTTAGTCACTGAGTGGTGGCATTTTCGTCACAGATGTGATGTGACCAAAGTGACTCACAGTGACGTCATTGTGACGTCACTGTGAACATGCATGCTATGAGGGACGGGTATGGGCAATGGTCACAAAGTCACAACGACGTTGTAGTGACGTCACCATATCTTACGGGTGTAGATAAATAGAAACAGTGGTGAAGACTACATCGGATGAGAAGTTTTAAACTTTAAAGAAACACATGACAAAGATGATGTCAAGCCCACTAGCATTAATTTTGTTCTCACATTTTGTACTCGTTTTTATGTCCATTTTTTACAGGTTTTTGTCTATACTTTTATCCACGTGTTTGAGAGAACTGTGCAAGAACTTCTCACAAATTTGAACTGTCTACGATTTTTACTTCTGCTCGAAATTGCACTTAAGAGAAATAAAAGAGCATATGTAGCAAACAGTTTTAAAATTTAATTTCAGAAAAATTACCACTACTGTGAAACAAAAAGATAAGGTTGCTGAATAAAGTGTCTACCATAAGTCTTGATCTGGATTCAGTAAAAATGGATTATAATTTCATAAAAGTTAATCGTGTTCTCAGGAGTCTTAAAGCTCCCATATTTCCCATAGGACTGTACCCAGTCTTGTCTTTTCTTAAGTGTTTGTCCTATTGATAAAGAACATACCATTGATTCAAAATCTCAAAAAAGGTTTGTAGACAAATTTCACCAAGATAAATAAAATGAGATGAATTAAAACTGTATGACAGCTAGTACTGCCAGGTAGAGTGTCACAAAAAGCAGGACAAGGAGACAAAACAGTGATACAGTGACTTCTAATTCCGAATACATTATTACGCGAAACCCTATGAAGCTTCTATCTATCTCAAGCAGAATATTGACTTAAGTGTTAAAATTTTATTTTCCTTGTAGTCCAATTGTACCAGCTTAGAAAATATTCCATTTAAATTGGAAAATTTATCATCTGCCATGCGACTCTTACTATACAGATTTCTTCAAATAGCATATATTCATAAATA
>CAXHSM010000929.1:771022-960511 GCA_964019185.1 Maratus speculifer
TACAAACATAATTTCTGGAACGTAATGATGTTATTCTCTTAGTAAGAGAGCTTAACCTGGATAATGTCCAAAGGAAAATTTTCATGGAAAAAATTCGGTATCAACTGAATATTAAATTTATCATATACATGAAATAAGTAAATTTTTTTTAATTAACGGCAACTCATAATATAGAAATACCTCCTCTCAATAAAAACACTATAATAAATAAAAATATTCACGAAACATTAATCTTCACCAAATACATATTTTAATAAGTTTTATTATGTAAAAATTAGAAAACATTCCTTAAAAGAAGTTTCTCAAAACCGAACTACTGCATGCGGAAATATAACCATGTTCTCTGAAACCAAATCATGTACAATAAATATAATCCGGAATGCTTTCTGTTCAAAACGTCTTTCTTGAAATAATTTGAAAAAACATAAATTACCGCAGTTGTTTTAACTTTAATATGTTAATATATGTAAAACCGCTTATAAGTTATATAAATGCGTAGTTTCTATAGATGTTGTATAGTCCGCCGTCTGTCTGCCCGCTCGGCGTCCTTCCATCCGTATGTAACAGTGAAAAAATCTATCCAGAAGAATGCTTTGAAATTTTAAATATATTATTGGGGTATATTTTTGTCCCATCATTTCAGCATTTATGAAAATCGGATGTAGGGGAGAGTGGAATGAAGTAGGACAATGGGAGGAGTGATACAATAGTAGTGAAATGTAAATATATTAAATATTTTCTAAAATATTAGGTGTATGAAACAATTTTTTATATCTGCATATGCGTGAACGATAATATTTATCCTTTTATATAATTAAATATTCAAATCTATGGAGCTACTGATAAAAAACCCGTTCAAATTTCGAAGAAATTCAGAAAGGCATCGTGGATAGGAGTGGACTGATTTTCAATTGGCCTCTGAAAGCAGTTGAATGATAATAGAGGTTAAGCAAATTGTCAAATCTTTTTTCTTTCTTTATTTATTGATAATTAACTTCTTCTCGGATAATTGCCAGAACAAACCTATTTCAGGAAAAGAATAATTATAAAAATTTAAGCATTTGTCATTGATGCACTCTCTGCCAATAACAATTTGGACTCTTATGCAAATGTCGATATCTGTGGTCCTGATATACGTCACGCTCTCCATTGTTAAATATGTTGTCGGAAACAACACTGACATCAATGAAATACAAAAGTATCAACGTTAAAAAGCACCAAATATTGTATCAAAACAGCAGACCGGTTTCGGCAGCATTTAGCGTACCGTCGTCAGTGCTCAATTTTTCTAAAAATAGCACTAGACGACAGCACTAGACGGAGCACTGATGACGGTACGCTAAATGCTGCCGAAACCGGTCTGCTGTTTTGATACAATATTTGGTGCTTTTTAACGTTGATAATTTTGTACTTCATTGCATTGCACCAAGTTCTATCTGTATACTAACACTGACATCAGTTGCATGCAAGATGCCACGAAGAACAGAGCTGTATGATTCTGAGTAAGGTGTCATCATTAGGTACCACACAAATGCTCGATCTAATCTTTAATCGGCATATCTAGAAAGCTTGATGACACCAAATCGACTGTGTTTCGGAAATGGAAGTTCAGCGGTGATTGTCAGAATGTGGCCAGAGTAGGAAGATCCCCGAAACTGGGAGATAAAGACCGACGGACTCAGTCCAGAGAAATTCGAAAGAACCGCAACCAACCAATGTTACACATACGCTAAGAGTTTCAAAAAGCTTGAGGATGTGTTGTCTCTATGAATACCATTCGCAAGGAATCTCATCTGCTTAACCTTTTATCTACCGACGATACTTATATGTACCATTAAAATTACTTGTTATAAAATTCTTTTAATTTATTGATTAGTTGTAATACTGTTTAGAATGAGCTACAGATACATTACTTTACCTTGCTCCAAAAGCATTATTGGTTATACAAAACAAAATTATTTTTAAAAAGATGATTTCTTTTGCCTTTGTATCTTTTCAGCTTTCTTGGCGCTAAGGAAGGGAGATGAGGATTTTTTAATTCGGAAATATTTCTATATTTACATTGTAAGAACACATGTTTGTACATTTTTATAATTCTACAAATTACTAAGAAAACAATTTAAAATAAAAAATTTGAGTGGGTTAGAAAAATTTCACAAAATCCCCATAAATTCAAATTTAAATAAAACTTCTAAATCCTTCAATCCTTCTAAATCATCCAATCATTCTAAATCCTTCAATCCTTCTAAGATTCTTCAAAAAATTATTAAATGATTATGTAATTTTTTTAATTTTAGTTTAAACAATTCATGTAAAATGCTTCAGAATATAAAATTTTCATGAATTCATAATTCTGTAGATAAAGGGTTATTTTTTATGGTCGTGCTGTCACCCATATGTCTTTAATCACGAAGTTCAACCGCGCAGCTCGATTAAGTTGATGCAAAGCACACCAGCAATGAGCCATACAGGTTCTCTGGAATGATGAATAAAGGTTCGCCCTCTACCTTCTGATGGCTGAGTCTGGGTCTGGCATCTGCCTGGAGAATGCCTCCTACCAGAATGCATTGTGCCCACAGTTATACATGGCGGAGGGGGAATTATGTTCTGGAGATGTTTTTCCTGGTTTGGCTAGGACTTTTAGTTCCAAATCATAGCAAGCTCAATGCCGATGCCTACTGCAATATTTTGGATAACAATTCCAGTAATTTCCTACGTTGTGATAACCCTACAGATCAGACCCATGTTATTTCCAGGATGACAAAGCCAGCTGTCCTAGAGTGATTACCAGCATGGATTGTTATGCTGACAATAGAGTGAATCGTTTCGAATGGCCTGCCCAGAGCCCAGACCTGAACCCAATAGATAACATCTTGGACGAATTAAGGCGTGTGACATCTGTCGAAAATCAGTGAAAGAATTTACCTATTATGTACAAACCGAGTGGGATAAAATTCCATTGCATGTATTAGAAGGACTAAAAGAAAGCATTCCCAGAAGAGTCGCAGCTGAATTGCATCTCAAGAAGAGTCTACAAACTATTAAATGAGAACCGGGTCAAACCAACCTTTTTTCGGAGGCAAATGTGGATTTTGGAGACCCCCCCCCTCCAACAAGTATATTCATAAAGACAATTTCTTTAATTTATTAATAGCCGACTTATTTTAAAACTTAAAATATGTAATACTGAACAACGTTATCTGCTTTGTTAAAAATTGATAACTTAATATCGTGAAACCGAATCGAAAAAAAAACATCTCCTTTAACCCTTCACTGCACGGTGTACCATATATGGAACATACCAATAAAACCCTTCTGTTTTCCTAAAGATCTTAAATTTAGGTTATCTGAGCTTTGTGGCATATGTAAAACATTCAAAAAAAGAGTTTGTACCATTTATTCTCACTTGAAGTCAGTACCTCACTAGTTATTACAGATGACAAGATATTTATTACCAGTAATATTGTATTAGGAATTGTATTCATTAAATACTATTTTTTACCTAAAATTCAGTTAATAAAAAATGTCAATTTGTGAGGAATCACATATCATTCAACTGTTTTTAGAGAGCAAAGGGAAAATAGTTTACTAATAATATAATAATGGTTATAATGATATCTTTTCAATTTTCACAATATTTGACTGGATTTTTTATGAGTTTATCCATAGAATTGACTATTAAATGATGTAAAAAAATCATTTTTATCGTTCGCGCATGCGCAAATAAAAATTATTTCATAAAACTACTCATATTTCATAAAATATTTAATATATCTATATTTCAATTGTGCTATATTTTCTCTACTACATTTCGCCAATTTTCTGAAATTGGCGTTAAATTTGGTCAAAATACCTTCATGGTATAAACAAAAAACATGCCTCAATTTTTTTAACTTTTCAAAAGAATGGCTCTTATTCCGTGAACACAAATGTTGTTCTTACAAACAACCGTGTACATGTTGTACAGTACAAATCTTTAATTATAAAATTTCTTTTGCATGTTATAAAACTACAGTCAAGTCTCTATATAACGAAATCCATCGTTCCAGTAAAAAATTCGTTATATAAAGAAATTCGATGTATAGAAAATGATGTTAAAAATCGTTTTTAATGTGTAAATTTTGAACAAATATTATTTTTGATGTTTTTAATTAAGAATTTGAAATGTTTAAACGTAAATATTAACATTACATTTTATTTCTTAATTATTTAAGCAGTTTAAAAAAAAGAGAACCGACATTTATTTGAAAGCTTAATGAAAATCAAATAAGGAAGCATTCATTTCAGATGAAGAAATCTGTAATGTTTTGTTGTTTTGATTTTAAAATTGTTACGCTCTCAAAATATGCTCAAATTTTAGCAAGGAATAAAAAATTGTAGTTAACATTTTCCTCCAATTTAAGGCCTCTCTTATGCGTCTCTCATTGACTCCTCCCTTATATGTGTAACAATCTAATTGACTCTGTTTTGAGAAGGATGGTGAAAGGTGTGTGGGAGGTGGGATGAAGAGAAATAATAATAATAATAATAATAATAATAATAATAATAATAATAATAATAATAATAATAATAATAATAATAAGCTCAGCACTTAACGATAAATTAAAAATAACTGATGAAAAATTGATTCCATATGATTTCGAAGCTTTTTTAAAACTCAATAAATTAAAACCAATTTATGAAAAAATTCATTATATGGAGATAGATATTTCGCTATATAGAGACTGTTTTTAATGTAATCATGCGAAAAGGGGACAGTTCCTGCTAAAAATTCGTTATATAGAGAAATTCTATGTATAGAGTTTCGTTATAGAGAGACTCGACTATGTTATTCAGCAAGATTAAAAAGTGTTTCACCTTGCACTCTATAAATTAAAGTGTTTTATTTTGAATCGAGCAAAAAGGATATTCTTATTTTCCTAAAAGGTGTCCCACCCCACCCTACTCTCCCCGATATTTCAATTACACGGACAGTAAAAACTTCTTCGCTACATTGCGGCCAATGGGAAAAATTGTTTCAAGTGCATTCTAATGGTGTAACATACATTTATAAAAAATGAAATTCATGTGAATTTATAACGTTTTTTAAATAAAATCAACTATTAACGTCTCTAGTTGATTATTTTAATCACCTTTTAACCAAACCTAAACATTTAAAAGTTTCATATTTTGAACTTTATATTAAAAACGAGGTGATAATTACGTTCCGTCATATATTTTTGTTTTATTCCAAAACTGTAATTTAAATTGCTTTATTAAATAAAAAGTCAGAGGATATCGAATTGTCTTAAAAAGTACGCATATCAAAGATACTTACATGGATCTACGAAAATAGCTAAATTCACAAAGAATTGAGGTACACTTTAATTGATGTTAACATTTAGGCTGTTATATAAGCTAATGTTTGTTCTCATTGAAAATAATTAACGTTGGAAGCTCACATGATGATAAAATATCTGCTTAAGCAGCTTTACAATGCAATATTCAAAAGAGCTTTGTTTACAAGTGAAAATACTGAACATCTTGAATGATCATACGTGACATACAAAACTGAAATAGCACGCTATCAAATAGTGAAAAAAAGCAGCTTTGCACAACCTAGTGAAATATCATAATTGTATGCAAACACATTTCGAATAAAACTTTCTTAATTTAATGACAGAATTATTGACATACGTCCAAGAATGGTTTTAAAATTTATCCGTGACAGTTGGCCCACTGGTACAGTGATCTGATCACTGAAATATGTGTGAAAATAAAAGAAATGAATAAACACCCAATAATCATCATTTTATTTATTCCCGTTATTATCCTTGTTGATGCAGCAGACAGAAAAACGGTTTTGCGTAATTCCTTTATTGCAGAAAATATAACACTGAGCAAATAAAATTTAAATACTGAACATTATCGTGTACTGAATAAATATATTTAAAAAAAAGCATTATAAGCAGCTGAAAATGCTGGAGTAATACAAAACAATTTTCTTTTCCGTACATATATCGTGTAGTTAAAAAAATATTCTTAATGCAAAGCTGCTTAATTTGTATTCAATTTTTCTGATCTTAATATTTAAAAGAATAATGAGGATTTAATTTTCATTTTCTTCATCTTTACAAGAAGAACTCATGAAAATTTTCAAAATCCGGTTTTTGACGGATTTACACGTCGTAGGGGTCAGAGAACCTAAAAAATAAGTTTTTATAAAATGTCTGTCTATGAGTCTGCCTGTATGTGACAAAAATTTCGTGGGCGCTCTATCTCAAAAACTAATGCACGAAATTTCACAAAATTTTAGATTCTGCTGACCTTGATATAAACAAGGTCTGATTAGTTTTTTGGTGTATATCGCTCAACAATTTTGTTTTTCAGTTTTCTTTCTTATACATATAGAGTTTGGTTCAAAGGATATTGCAAAGCTGTTTAACTTACATTCAAATTTTCTGTTTATAATATTTACAAGAATAAGGAGGATATTATTTTTTTAATCCTAAAAATAATTAGAATCTCATCTTTAATTGAAATATTAATTTTAAATATGAAATAAGTAGCACATTTCATTAAGATATTAATTGATTTTCACCCTTAACCCTTTAAGAGGGTATTCTGGTCTAGAGGCGTGATCTTTAGGTACTTTTTGAAGTGAAATAAAAAAAAAAAACGACAAAAAATATTTTTACTATGCATATTTTATTAGATATTTATTAATATTTTAAGAATGCAGTAGAAAAAGTGAAAAAAGTAAGAATTCAAGAAGTGTTCGGCCGATGGAATTGGGAGTCTAAAAAATGGCGTTCCAACCCTCCTAGCAATCTTAAAAAAAAAAAAAAAAAAAAAAAAAAAAAAAGATTACAGTTGTAGAGTAATGCCATTTTCTTACTAACTAGGAAAGAGGACTAGGAGGAGAGGACTAGGAAAGAAACTCAAAATTGCTGCTGCTTGAAAAAAAATGATTTTTGTACCATTCTTTTTTAGCTCTCCGAAATTTTTAAAAATAGTAAAATTTAAAATTTTAGGCTGAGGATTGTTAGTGCGATAGATAAGTATATAGAGAAGATCCACACAAATTTCAACTAGGTAGGTTCAGTAGAACTTTAGAAATCATGGGTACCATTTAAAAACAAGTTGGAAATTACACATGAAGCGTAGCAAATGAGGTGCTTTCGTACGGTAACGAAGTTTTAAAAATATCACTCTCATATATCAATTTCATAAAATTGTAAAGAGTTAATTACAATTAAAATGCGCACCAAACAATGTTCTCCCTAGACCATTATGTAATGAAATATTTTTGTGAGGCCTTGTAAATTAGTAACAAATGTTCTTTGCACCATAGATTATACAAAGTGTATATTATAATATGTACTTTATTGATGCATATCAATTTTATTATGTTCGAATGAGTGTAACACCATTAAAATGCATTTGAAACATTTTTATTCTTTGACCGTAATGTAACGAAATACTTTTGATTGTCTCTGTAATCGAAGTATGCATCCGATTTTGATACAATTTTAAATAACTAGACAAAATTATGTAATAAGTATGTGTTTTAAATTCCAAACGATTAAAATGCATTTGAAACTTTTTCTCCATTGACCTTAATGTAATGGAATACTTTTGATTGCCCCTGTAATTGATCTATTCATCCGATTTTCATAAAATTTGAAATGACTCGACAAAATTATGTAATAATTATATATATTTCATTTCAAACGATTCAGTTAAGTAGTTTTTTCGTTCTTATATGCGGACGGACGGACAGACGGGCGACTATAGGTGTTCGTATTTACATAATTACGAACGCACCTAAAAAGGTAATTTCGAGAAAAAGGGGTTTAAAGTTTTCCGAAGTCTAAGTCATAAAATGATATTTTATATTTACATTTCTTCAATCTTCCATTCATGCTACATACATGGGTCCTTTCTTGACTTTGAAAAAAACGTTTTATAATCAAATCTCTGCGCGGTCATTCCGGGTGTTGCCTCGTTTCACAGCAAATTAATTTCGGACCATTTCTTAATCCCATAAGTGTCGTAATTATTAAAATGCGGACGAAGCCTTTAATGAATATGCAAACAGCAATAAGTGTGGCGATTTCAGTTATTACTTACCCATCATACATAGTATAGGGTAAGTCTTGCAATCGTTTTGAAAATCGAAAAAAAATTTGACGGATTTACACGTTTTAGATAGTGGAGATTCCGAAAAACATATTTTTAGAAAAAAAAAATTTGCCGTCCGTCTGTCTGTCTGTCTGTCTATCAGTCTGTCTGTCTGTAAACGCTCTATCTCCCGAAAAAATTGAGATATAGACTTGAAATTTTGTATGTAGTTAGTATGTAAGAATGGGACGAACCCTATTTAATATCAGCAACCTCGATTATCCGGAACTATTTTTTTCGGACTCTCGAAAAATTCGTTCTTATGAAAGGTATATAAAAATTTTCGAATTTTTTTGTTCTAAGGAATGGACGTAAAAGGCAATAAAATAACACACATTTTGCATATAGAACGAAGTCGATCGGATTATTAGTTGCCGAGATATTTGTAATCTTGTTTTCCACATTCTTCGATTTTTCATGACCCTGTATTTCATTCAAATTTCAATCCAGAAGTATATTTTAATTGGGAATGAGACGCTTCATCCGACGCAGTTACTTGTTAGTTAATAGAATTATTATTTTTGGAGTTATAAGGATGTTTCTTTTACGCAGTTCAGTACTACTTGAGTAGTTGGGCGTTTTATATAATTTGTCGAAATTGGTACATCAGCAGTTCTTTAATATAGCATTACTATGTATATTAACAATATTTAAATTTTGTTTATGAATTGCAATGCATTGTATAAAAAGTTTCACATGCTTTATTTTCATATACATATCCATGATGGGTAAGTATTACGGTGGCCCCCAACGACTAGTTTTACCTCCGGAGTGAATATTTCTATGGGCTAGAACCCAAATCAAGGAGTTTAGAGAATGATTATTATTTTGAGTTTCTGAACCAAAACATCGATTCAGTAACTCCTTCGAAAAGATTTACGAGTAAATAATCATATAATCACAGGTAGACGGATAGTCTCTGATGTCTTTTGTTCGATGGCCAACCCGGTTTGGAAGCCAGGTCACTAAAAAAGCTATATCTCCGAAAATAATTCTAATTTAAAAAAACAACCTCTTAATGTCATATTCTTAAAGGATTAAGCTTTGAAAATATGCAAAAATCGATTTTTTAAAATTTATAGACCATAATACTCCTTAATTCTCGCCCTCATGATATTCACATGCATTGTTATTTATTCAAATTGTTAATTTCCACCAGTTTTATAAAATAGCTTAATTATATTTTTACTGCTATAATTTTAGCTGCAGTTAAATTAATTGAATATTTCTTTTAAAAAAAGTGACAGCAATAAGCAATCTCGATTTTTAAGCTGTAATCTAAAGTGACCATTAAGGGGTTAAACTTTTCTACCATAAATACGAATAAAAAACTTGTCAGATTTGGCAATACCAAAACATTCTTCTATTTTATGCATGTTAATACTTCCTGAAAAATGCAGCTTAGCCGCATCACCGGTTTTGGGGCTTAAATCAAAATCTAGTCAGTAACAATTTATATCAACTTATAATAAGTTTGATTAAATTCCATGCATTGGTTTTTAAGATAGAGCTATTGACAAATCTTTAAAAAAAATCTGCATAGCAGTGTCATCTATACGGGATTTACACCCAAATATAAACAACACTAATCTAAATCTTGAGATAGGGATATTGCGATAATTTCATTTGGTACTAGTTTCATCTCGTAACTCGATGACACGATAGTGACGCCAAAATGCCGAGTTAGCACCCACTGCTACTCATATCGTATCAGGAAATGTCGAGGCAGACCAGACATTCTTTGTTCTACACCTTATAATCCTGTCTTACATCATGTTTTCAAGTCACAACTCTATACTGTGATGATACCGCCAAAATGGTGAATTGGCACCCCACTCTGCTCGTCTCGTGCCAAGGTATAATGAGGCGGACTGAAATATTCGTATTGCACTCGTCGGTCTCTCTATTATGCTAAAATTATAAGAGGTAACTTAATGATTTAATAGTACTGTCAAAGTAGGAGTTTGGCGCCCCTTTCATATTACTTTGTGCTAATTTATGCCAAATCAGCCGTTTTCTAGCTTACTATTAATAAGCTTTTACCAACCATTCCTTCATCTTAAAAGTCGATGACGAAATAATGTACATTGCGCTGTAATGCGAAAGATTATGTTTATAGGGTTTTGATTGTACATTATATCGTCCTTTTTTGTTAGTCTGCCGAGGATTCGTACCAGGATATGCGCAGGCAGACCAAAATATTCTTAAAATACTTTATCTTACCTTTTATTTGGCACCAGTTTCATCTCTTAACTCGATGACGTGATAGTGACGCCAAAATGGTGAGTTCCCGCCCGCTGTTACTCATATCGTACCAAGAAATGCCGAGGCAGACCAGTCATTCCTTAATTTACACCTAATAATCTCGTCCTACATCATAATTTCATTCCGTAACTCGATGACGTAGTCATTCGTGTTGCCGCCGCCCGGTCTATCAGCATTGTAATAGTAATACAAACATAATTTCTAGAACGTAATGAAATTATTTTCTTCGTAAAAAAACTTAATTTGGATAATGTCCAAAAAAATTTTCATTAAAAAATTCGATATGAACTAAATAATAAATTTATCACATAAAAAAATGTACTTGTAGAAATTAACGGCAACTCGTAACATTTCGATGTTACTTCCTCTCATTAAAAAAACTAAAATAAATAAAAATATTCACGAAACATTAACTTTCATCAAATACATATTTTAATAAATCGTATTATGTAAAATTTAGAAAACATTGTTTAAAAGAAATTGGTTAAAATTTAACTACTACATGCCGAAATAAAACCTGTCCTCTAAAACAAATCATATACAACAAGATGACTGTAGATTCTACCATTGCAGAATTCAGTTTCGCCTCCGATTAGAAAAAAAAATCGATAGAAGTTTTTTAGAAGGGCGACCCCGTTTAGATTGCAATGAACTAACTTCATTTTTCTTGTGTTTATCGATATAATAGCAAACAGAACGGCGTGAAATACCCAATTGAATAGCAATTTCTCTCTGAGACATTGGAATTGCGGAATAATAAAGAGATTTGACGTGCTACTTCTTCATTGAATAGATTAATCAAAAACGGATTTTTTCTTTAGTTTAAAAGCTTTTTTATAGACTCTGAGTAAAAGGAAATGCAATTTAACAATAAAACGAATGATATCCCATCGAATTCGACGAATGAAATGTTTAAAAGACCCGATCGATTTGGTTTAAAAAAAAAGCAAAAGTAATTACATTATTGAATCAATATATAATAAATATATTTACAAAGTAAATGTCAAATTTGCCAGTTACAATTTTGCATGCAAATATTCGCACAAGTACAGTTAAAATTGTAATATGAGTGCCGACGAAATCCAGAAATTTTATTTTATATGCACTCACAGAAAAATAGCTTTATTAAAAAAAAAAAGTAATATCGGGTACTACTAGGTTATCCCATCGACCAAAAAATTATCGCCAAACTATAAGATTAAATGCCAATAATGAATGATCGTGAATGTCACATTCAATACATTAAATACAATTCATGTGTTTAAAATGTCATTAAGTGATTTTTATTTCGACTTTTTATTAATATTTTTATTAATATTCTACTGATTATTTATTTTTTCGTTATTTAAAATAAAAATTATGTCAATATGTATAATTTGGCTATTAATTTGGCGAAATTGGTTGACGGGATAACAGAGTAGTACCTAATATCGTTATGAGTAAAAATACGATGTTTTAAATAGTGACGTCATTTTCTCTTCAAATGTTCTTTAAAAGTTACTGTTTATGAAAAAGGCATCCATAATAATATTGTAATTCCCATTTATCTGGTTGCTGAATGACATAATTTTCCTCATTTGAAATTTCTCTTATTTTGATTTAGACATTAATTTTTATCATATATTATTTTCTGTCATTTTATTTACATTATTAATATTATTTCTCAGTAAATATATTTTTTTAACTCAATTAGTGCATAATTATACGCAATCATTTTAGAAAATAAATTTTTATTATCGAGAGAAAAGCTAAACTGTGTTGCCACCATTTTGAAGAAATGTCATGAAAAAGCTTTTAAAATTAAAAATAAAATATAAAAATGGAAATAAATTAAAAAATAATTAAAATGGGCACAACTACAAATAAATAGCTTTCATTTAAAAAAATAATTATCAAAATCGGTTAACTAGAAAATTCAGGGCTAATGACACGACATTTTTAGCTTGTCTGAAAGAAATAGCCTCGGAGGCTAATAAAAATAATCCGGGTTACTTTCATTTAAAAACGTCTTTATTAAAATCATTTGAAAAAAATCATTAGTTACCTCAATTGTTTTAAGTTTAATATGTTAATATATTTAATAGCACTCGTAATTATATAAACGAGGTGGAACCCGTCGAATTTCGACGATAGAAAATGTTTAAGAAGGAACTGACTTTCATTGATTTATAAGTTCATTGCTATCTCAAAGGGAAGTACAATTGTTCATATAGCATAACCAGAAAACAGTACTACAAAATTTCCTTTAATATTCTTGAAGTTGTATTATTTTAAGTCTTCCAAATTCTTTAATATCCGAAAATGCAGCCTTTCACTTAAGAATGAATTTTTCACCTTTATAAATGTTCTTAAACTCCCTTGCTGCGACCAGCATCTTTTCATTAGAATATTTTCCGCTGCAGAAGTTTTGAAAGTGGAAAGGCATACATTAGATTACAAAATGAATCATCAGGAATAAAATACATTTCTTCATAAGGTCCAAGATAGCTTCGGGTAGTTATGAATACTTTGTTTGATTGAGCCTTAATAAAGGCCGGTTCTACATCTTCTGAAATTATAACACTCTTTTGCTTACATTCACTAATAGATCTCCAAGTAATAAACTCATATTGAAGAAACATTTACTGCGATGTGGCACCTTTATACGAATAGCAATTTAGGGAGTTTTGTTCTGCAGCTTTTGCTAAACTTATTACAGCTCTTATTCCTGTAAGCGGTGATATTAATGAAAATGGACAGTAAAATAGCCTTTTAATTTATTATAATAACAAAGAAATAAATAAACCATGCACTTGTGATAAGTTTGAGACTTTTTTTTTAAACTTCATTTCGATGGATTTTTCTAATAAATTGTGAATAGCATAAATATAATATTTTGATATTTCTGTTCTCTATACACGAGTATGAATAACACAAATGGAACTGAGAAAATGGTATCTGTCAGAAAAAACCACAATATTAATGGGAATGCTTTAAATAATTCAAACTATCAAGATCTGTTTTTTGTTTATCTGTCAGAAATGTGATATAAGAATAAATACATGGGTAACTGAAATTGAAGTTTTGACATTTTTTGTACCGTGAAATTCCGTTAATCCGCCCTTCCCGATCAAACGCCCCCGCCCAACTTTATAAAAAATTTAAAATTGTCAAAAAATCCCGAGAAAGCGCCCTCCCCCACCCCCATAAAAATCGCTGAATCGGGATGAATCATGATGAAATGTATGAATCATGAATCTTTGATGAAATTGGCGTTTTTTCGAGATTTTTTAATAGATTTCGTGCTTTTTTGGCTTTTTTCTGCGTTTTTTCAGCAGAATTTACGTTTAAAAAAACGCAAATTTTTTCAAGTATTGTTTCAAGTATCAAAATTCATGATTCATTCAAAGAATCGTGATTCATTCATTTCATCATGATTCGTCCCGTGCTCATCCCCATAAAAAGATGGCGTAAAAATCCCGTGTAAGCGCCACCCTCTAACTATTTTACGATTTTTCCTCACGTTTGGGGGGGGGGGGATTAATGGTAGTTTACGGTAGTTTATTCCAGTATTAAATGCAATATCAACTTCTGAACGGTGTATCATACTCATTCCACCTGTCCAATTTCCATCAGATGATTTAACACCAAGTTCACCATTAGGAAACAAAAGTATTTTAAAGGGTACTCGAAAAGATTGGGACAAAAGGCTTGATAGAAGCATCATAAACATAAAGGATTTTTCCATTATTCTGTATAGAATATATATTTCTAATTTAGGTGCAGATAAGGCAGCTACAGTAATTATTTTCTCAGTACCGTCACGTTATT
This sequence comes from Maratus speculifer, assembly GCA_964019185.1. Lineage (NCBI taxonomy): Eukaryota > Metazoa > Arthropoda > Arachnida > Araneae > Salticidae > Maratus > Maratus speculifer. The sequence goes on from CAXHSM010000929.1 coordinate 785,261, forward strand.
TATCGTTGTTTCAGAAACTGTCCTCCTCATTTTTTTCATAACAGTCATTATGCAACTTATTTCCAGTAAATGCCCTGCAATGGAATAATTAAATATTTTACTAACTATACAATCATCTATAAATTTATAATTAAAAAAAATGATCATTGATGCTCGCATAAAGACAAACAAATGCAATAACAAAGACATTGCGTTTTCTTTTAAATAGAATAATACAGATATTTGTTTAATTCTTTTATCTTGGGAATTTTAGTTAAGAGACGGGAATGAAGTTTATTGTTTCAATAACCTTTTTATTATAAAAAATTATTGTACATAATCCTTTTATATATTTTACAGCACATTAATAATTTTGTTAAAAAATATTTTTACCGTCTGCAATGCTGCGGTCTTCTTTCAAATCTGACTTCATGATTTTTTGTGTAAATTTTTTTTCTCAAATATCAACGTTATGATTTCTGTTGACTCGTATTGTTATACTTACTAAAAATTTTGTGTAGACAAAGAGAGTTTCATTTCAGTGTTGTACAGTTCATGTTTTGTTAATATGATATATTAAGTTATTAAGAGTCCCTATTTAATTTTTGTTTAATATACAACTAACGCTATAAGTTCTAGATTTCTTTTATAGACAGTTCAAATAAAATCACTTTAAAGAGTTTATCAGTTTAGTCAATTTGTCAGTATCTAAATAAATCATACCTTATCATTATTTTTATTTGTTGGTAAGTTAGATTTTAGACATATTTGAAACTAACATCTCTAACTGGTAAAATAACATTTTAAAATTATACTATTCAGTAATATAATATAAACATTTAATGCCAATAAGCAATGCAGTTAAAATGTAATATTTAAATGTAAAATATCTGTAAAGATCTGTTAATCTTAAATATGGTTAATTTACGAATTTTTGTTACATTTTCTGTATCATGTTATTTATTTAAGTATCTTTTTACTAAAAAATAGTTTTTGAATGTGAAATATTAAAAGTATATATTGAAACATTCTGTGATCAAATGGGATATTTTTTTACTAGCAAAACCCATGCATTATTTAGATTCGCGAAGCATTATTTTATAAGATAAATATTCGAAAGTAACAATATCATTTATATTATTTTTCATCTATATTAAATAAATGTTATGCAAAAGAAAAAAAAATATTTTATATTTTGGACATTTTAATTTTAGAAAAGGAAATTCAGCCAAATAGTTAAATTTTTCTTCGAAAATTTTTATTTTTGATATAAGACTGGTATAAATATTTATATAAAAATAATAAAAATATTTCCACAGCAAAATTTTTAAAATACTTTTTAATTTTGAACTAAAAGCCCTTTTAAAGATATTTTTATGTTTTCTAATAGCCTCTGGTGTTTTCTCAAATGGTTTGAAATACGTATGTTTCTAATCTTTGCAATCACATCAAAGACCTTTGACGGCATTCTTAGAATAATTTATTCAAAGAGAGCTTGAAGATAGTTACTTCTTCAAAATCCTATTTTCTGGAAAAACATTTGAAATCTCCTTTCGCTGATATTAAGAATTATTAACTGTAAAACTTTTCTTACGAATTTAACAATTAATTTTATTTTTTTACTATTTTTTGTTGCCAATTTGCAAATAAATCATAATAAAATTCTTTTAAAATATTTGTAATATAATTCTTATAAAATTTTGATTCAACGGTAATATTTCACTTACTTAATCCTTTATGACTACATTCATATTCCCTGACTCAACAAATTTTATTTACTGCAATATTTCTAAGAAATTCATTTTTATTTAAAAAAAGTGTCTTTTTTGAAAAACAATTAAAATATATTAATTACAATATTAATTGTTTTAAGGTCATTTTTTAAATAACAATTATCTTCTGCAAATCTACAGATCATGATTCATTTTTATCACTTTCCAACAAAGTTGAAAATTGCTTATGTGTTCGGTTTGTCTGTCCGTCTGGTCGAACGGCCGTCTGTCCGCGCTCTAACTCTAATAAATATATTCGGATTGTCATTAAATTTTCGAACGTTAATGATGCTTGATGATGAAAATTAAGTTTTTGCCGTGATTAGTTTATTTGCAGGGATTTTTCCATTACATTACGGCCTATGGGGAAAAATTATTTTAAATAAATTTTTAAAATGTTACACCCTGTGAAACATCATCCAATTTATATGCATCTACAAAGTGCACTAAAATATGCATTTTTTTAAGTATGCAGCGAAAATGATAGTTATTATTCATTTACAGCATCACACAAAAGAATTTCAATACATAACAATAAAGGGGGGAATTGTTTGCGACATATTTTAATTATGGTAAACGATTTCATACATAATCAAATTAATATACGTTATTGAGGATTAATATGAGTTATTTCATGCATAATACACAGTGTATAGCATTTACAGGGACACACAAAAGATTTCAAATAGTATTTTCTATCCGAAGTCCTCTATATTATGGAAGATGGCTGTTAGATAGATGAAATACATTATGATATACGCTTTTAAGTTTTACTAGATGTATGCCTATTATATGGTTTATATAAATGCAAATTATTGCACAATTTAGATATGCACGGTAAAACAAAAAATCTCGGAAAGGTTACTGAATATGAGAGTAATTTACTTAGAGGTGGTTTTTAAATATTTTATACCTTTTTACGATGAACTGCATTTTGTTTACTAAGAAATGTTTGTAGAATATAGATAAAATGATATACAAGGTCACGCAAAGAACTAGATACATTGTCGCATTTGGATGATAATTTCTGGAAATTTGATTTAAGTAGTTTAAAGAGAATTTATTTTTAAATTAAACTTTAGCAAAATATTTTCGTGTATAAAGGTACTATGTATTTTACAGGGTTAAACAATAGTATTCAAGTATGTTTCCATCTATTAGTATAAAATGCTGAAAGGAAGATTTCATCCATTAGACGTTTTCTTGCTAAACTAATTTTTACCATTATATAGTCTATATAATAATTGACAGATCAAATACAGATTTTTTCCTGGTTTATTCCCGGGTTTAAATCGGGTTTTTTCTAACCTTTGCAACGCTAGATGTTAGGCCAAACTATTTTATTTTAACACACATCGGATAAACTAGTTTTTTTACCAAATAAGTTTATTCTAACGCATTAGGATAAATTAGTATTTCCTAGGCAAAACTAGTCTATCCTAACGTCCCTAGGATAAACTAGTTTTTCCTAGGCCAAACTACTCTATCCTATGGCCCATAGGACAAACTAGATTTTAATAAGCCAATAACCTAACACTAACTGTTTACCCTAACGCTCATAAGATAAGCTAGTTTATCCTGCTACTTTTTGGTCTGATCTAGTTTATCCTTGGCCGATCTAGTTTATCTTAGGCCTCTTCAGTTTGGCTTGATTTTAACCGAAGGACCGCACCATCGGCAACTTTCTAGTTTATCCTAGGCCAATGTAATTTGACGTGTTTTTATCTCATCAGGCTATCAAAACCTGAGAGCTAATGTGCATACAGGTTATGCATATATGTATGTACGTACGTAACGCAATATTTCATGATACAAATACCCGATTTACATCAGATTTGGAACATAGGTATATGCTAATGAGGCTCTTAACCCTTTCTTGCGCAGTGTTGCTGGGCCGGCAACACCTAATTTTAATTCCAAACTTGCAAACGGCACCAGTAATGTTTTAATATAATTTTGCTTTTATAATGAAAGCTTAAGTTAAGGAATTTTCTAGACATGTCCTTTATAAATTCCGGTGTCAATCGACAATTTCTCATTTTACTAATAGAATTTGTTGGCGCCGGAAAGGGTTAACCGATTAGTTTTGGAAGTTCATTGGAAAAAAATAAAATGGACAAGGAACGGGAGGCTAAATCGCCCCCCTCTTAATTTAAATAAATGGGTTTTCATGCATAATTAGCTGAAGATTTTATTTGAATTTTAGATGTAAAAACATTCTGATGAGGCATTTGCATGATTAGTTGAGGGCGTTAATTTTTAAGTAAATGGAAGGGATAATGGGGTTAACCCTCCATAATTTAGGTAAAAGTATTTTTCTCGCAGAATTTACATTTGCCACAAATTTTGGATATAGTTTATTCTGGTAAGACGCTTCCATAATATTTTTGAGATGTTCATTAATTAAGTATGAAGAGAAGACCTGCCCCCTCCAATTTAGGCAAATGGGTTTTTCATGCAGAATTACCCGATTTGCTACAGTTTCTGGAAATGTTCATTCTGATGTTGCGCTTCATTAGTTTTATTTATCATGCAATCTATTAAATATGTATACTGATTAATACATTCAAATAGCATTTATTTTCATCTAAAGCATGGTTCTCCTCAATTTTTTGTGAAAATACCAACAATCTAACTTCTTTAAAAAAATAATGTAAACCAGATATATGCAAGATGATCTTTAAAAATACGCTATCTAGAAATTACCTGAAAATTAAGGAATATACTACTATTCATATACTAAAATGAAATTTGTCCACTTTTTAATATAAAGAATAAATCTTGCATTAAAATTATAAATGTAGGAAACTTTCCATAATTATATTGAAACATGATTTACTTTCATTTCGGGTTTGATCAGCTTGCGGATTGATATTTTTTGTTGGGTTCAAGTCGGTTTGTAGATTTACTTCAAAAGGAATTTTTGGGTTTTGTGCATTATCTCTCAAGCTGCTCGATTATGACGTCAGTGACCTGTATTTATTTAAATGAAATTTTCACTTTCATTTAAATTACCACTTTTATAAAAAAAACTTCGTAGTCAAATTGAAATATCTGTGAATATAACATTTTATCGTTTTTCTCAAATAAGGAAAATTTTTATTTTCGGAAATACTCAGTAATAATAAATATTTGAAATTTCATACAATAATGAAGATTTTTGATTGCGGTTAATTTCCATATTGTTTAGAAATACTTTAAAACTCACAATTAAAAAGAAAACTTCAAAAAATATTCATGATTTTATCTTTATTGTTTGGAAAAACGTTATTTTTAAGCTTAGAAATTTCAGATTAAAATTTAAACAAAAATTCTTTCGTAATAAATATATTTCACCTGTTACATTTTTAAGATATCTCTAAGTAGGCATTTCTCATTGTTTAATGCTTTATTTTAAAAAAAAAATTGGAACTCAGCAGTTAAACAGTATTGTAGCAGTACAGATTACACGTACAAAACAATAATTTGTTTCATAATGCCATGCTGTATTTAGAGTAGTACATAGAGCTATAAATTAATATCTTAAAAAATGAAAATTTCTACATCAGTATTAAAACTTGTTTGTATTGAATAAAATTTTCATCTTTGAAATCAAGTACGCACACATAAAATTAACGATCTGTAATGCGGGATATTTCTAAATTTTAATGCTTGGTAGTATTTATTACATAAAACTTTAAGTTAAAATTAATACATAAAATGAAAGAGCAAAACAAACAGTTTTACAAACAAGCTTACAAGTGTTCAATGTAAGCAACTTTCGCCTCATGGCACATATCAGATCGATAGCTCAGCCCTTATCAAAAGTCAATTAGCAAAGAAGTTAAGTTCAGACGCTTATCTGATCTGACACCATGTGACTTCGTTTTGTCTTAGTTCAAAAAGGATCGTGTGTCTGTGCCTAAGCAAGCAGATGACCATTGCAGGTGTTGCGACAATGACCCCACTGTTTTGGAAAAATACATAATTGCAACTAAATTAAATGTTTCAGCACTTGCTCATCCTATTTGTACAGATGAAGTGAACATGATGTTTAACATTTCACTAGTTATACGCACGAATTTTTCATCATCATATTCTTAGCATAAAATGAAGTTATTACTACAGTTTAATAAGAAACACATGGACTACAGGATGAATGTGCACTAATTTATCTTTCTGCATCACAGCTATAGAGAGAGAGAGAATATAAGCCCTCAAACATATTCTTAAGCCCCCTATTGTTCACTTCTACTTACGGGCCTAGCTTTTTTTGATGAAAGCTTTAATAAAGGCTGCTCAGGGATGCAAGCGCTGCGCAAGAAATTGCTGTTTGATACCACTAAAGTTTAATACCATCCCTCATCCTACCATATTATAACAGAAATTTTTTGATTTGATAAGATTAAATTTGATGATTAAATAATAATTAAACTTTAGTGGAGAAAATCAACCATTTGTGGCACAGCGCTTGCATCCTCGAGGCTGCTTCTACATCTTCTGAAGTTATGATATTCCTTTGCAAACAATCACCAATACATCTCCAAGTGACAACCTCGGATTCATGAAAAATTTGCTGCAATCAGATGTTTCTAGTTGAGTAACAAGTTATAGAGGTTTGTTCTGCATATTTTGCTAAACTTTAGTCATTTTTAATTCCAGAAAGCGGTCGTAATGTGAGAATAGACAATATAACAACTTTGAAATATTTGTCTTTATAAAATGCATATTTAAATGGGTTTACTATGCAACAAAAGAAAAGTAACATTTTAAACAAATGTAACATTTCCTATAGAACAAATCTTGCATGATACACATAATTAGGGGTATTTTCCGTTCAAAGCATGAATGTTAAAAGCATTTGACAAAACAGAAATTGTCGCAATTGTTTTACGTATACGAGTTTAATCTTTTTTTCAATTTCTTCAAAATATTCCTTCTTCGTTTAATGCGAGTAAAATTTGATCTTGGAAAAGAAAAATGTTTTAAAGCTATCTCAGTAAAAAGCACAATTATTGATAGAACATAACCAGACAACAATACTATGAAAGCTCCTTTAATATCTTCAAGTTGAATTACTTTAAATCTTCCTGATTCTCAGGAATCCGAAAATGTTGTGTTTAATTTATGAAAGAAAGCTTCATCTTTTTTAATCTTCTGAAACACCCCTGCTGCAAACAGCCGGTGAACCTTATCATTTAAATAACCGAGGCAACAAAAGTTTCTTGAAACGGCAAAGGCAAACATAGCATTATAGAACTAATCTTCAGAAATAAAGAACATTTCTTCATACGGTCTCAAATAACTTCTTGCAGTTATAAATTCTTTTCTTGATGGAGCCTTAACGAAGGCTGCTTCTACATCTTCTGAACTTATAACATTTCTTTGCATACATTTGCCAATCGGTCTCCAAGTAGCAAACTCAGATTCAATAAAAATGTGTTGAATTGTATTGCCTTTATATGAGGAACAAGTTACAGAATTTTTTTCTGCGGCTTTTCCTAAACTTGAAATATCTCTAATTCCAGAAAGCGGTGGTAATGTAAGAATGGACAATAAAACAGCTTTGTAACTGTTAATAATAACAAATATAAATATAAGCCATGCACTTATGATCAGCTTAAGACTTAATTTTTTTAACTGCACATCAATGGATTTTTCTAACAAACTTCCAAATAACATAAATAAGATATTCTGATAGTTGTATTCTCTATGCACGTGCATAAATAACACCAATGAAGAAAAGAAAAAAGTAGTTATAACTGAAATCCACAATATTAATGGGAATGGTTTTATTAAAGCGAAACCGGTAGGATCTGGTTTTAGCTTATCTGTCATAAATGTGGCATCTGTGTAAAGGTATGGGTAACTGAAATTGACGTCTTGAAAACGTAAATAGTTTAATCCAACACTCATTGAAATATCGACTTCCGAACGATGTACCATGCCTATCCCACCTGTCCAGTTACCATCGGATGTTTTCGCACCAATTTCACCATTCGGAAACAAATGTATTTTAAAAGGCTTCCGTAAAGCTTGGGGCAAAAGATGCATGATAGAAGCATCATAAATATGAATGATTTTTCCATCATTCTGTGTAGAATATATGTCTAATTTAGGCCCAGGATAGGCAGCTACAGAAATCGTTTTCTCGGTATCGTTATTAATCATTGTTTCAGAAAATGACGTAGTGATTTTTCATAATTGTCATTATGCTAGTCAATTCCAGGAAATGCCCTGCAAGATAATAATCAAATACATTAAAAATAATATCATACTATGCATTAAATTTATAATTTATTAAACAAGTGCAATGATTCTCAGATAAATCCAGATAAATAAACGAAATAACAGACATATATGTGGACAGTTATATTTTTTTATATATATTTTTTATATATATTTTTTTATATATAAACGTACACTTTTTTAAATCGTTTCTATTTAGTGAATTTGTTTAAAAATGTAAAAAAAAATTATTTCAGTGACTTTTTATTTTAAATCATTGTTGTATATATGGATTGCAGGCATCAAGGAATTCAGAGGATTTTAATTGTTTTAGTTTAAGAAATTTCGTAAATTTCGCTGCTGCGTCTGAAAATGGATTTTTTTTCGTTCTATGAAACAAATATTACATTTAGAATATATTCTAGAAAAAGTTCCTTACATGTTCTTTCAGAATACGAACCCTACGAATATAATCCATTTGTTATTCTTTTTTCATTAAGTAATAATTTTGTAAGAATTTAATCTTATCGTCTGTAATACTTCAATATTCAGTTTAAACTGAATGCATGCATTTAAAAAATGGCAACTTTATAATTGTTTTTGACGTGTTGTTTTCTATTTTCTAAAGTTTTGTATAAACCATGAATGTTTCATCGATGTCTTCATTTTTAATCAACCCTTTCGGATTTCATTTTTTTTTCTTTTTTTAGAAAAAATTACTTTTACGTTAATAACATTAACACTATAAGCTGTTTAAATGGGTTATTTAAAGTTTAACGAATATTTCATAATGTGGAACATTTCGAACGTTGTTATTTTGCGTCCTATTAAATTCATATTCTATTCATATGACAATAGGGTAAGGACTTGTTGCTGGAAATATTTAGAAAAAATTAATATTACAAGTAAATTTAACTGATATTACAACTTTCTAATACTTTTTATGCGTTATTACACAACATTCCTTCACCACACTAATCTTTAATTTAAAAGTAAAGAGTGAAATAAATGATTAAAATTAAAAAATTTCAAAATATGCAAAGGGCAAATTAAGCAAATATTTCTAATAATTATTATAACTAAATGCCTAAATGTTATTGAATTTATGTACTAGATTCATAGACACATACTTACATTACCACCTATGAACAATAACAAAAGTTTTTGTTAAAACAAAAAAAAAAATACTCAATTAAAAGACATGTAATATTAAAAGTACACCGGACCCGAAAGTGTTAACCCTTCGGACTCCGGTGCCTCTTACACAAATTTTATCCGTTTAGCACTACTTTTTTAAAAAAACTTTCCTTGCAGTAGACAATTTCAAAAATTTTCTGATTAAATAAGGAAAATTTTATATTCCTTTATTACTGGAGACCAAAAACACATTTTGGAAGGAAAGATGATGTCTCCGCTGCGGTGACAACGGAGTGACAAGGATTAGTATGTATTTGAGTTATTAACTGTCTATATTTAATTAATCTAATATACAATTAATTCTATCAGTTCCATGTTTACTTTATAAATTAGGTATGTTTAAAAACCTCTAAAAATTTTATCTTTTGGTGGAGAGTTATATTTTAAAGTAACTGAAGACAAAGACTAATCTCTAACTAGCAAATTATTATTTTAAAATGATAGTTTTCAAAGTCAGCAAAAAAAATTAACTTTTTTTATATCGCAAATAAGTTTATGTGATTCGCGTTCTATGTGCTAAAAGTAGTGTAGAAAGTCAAATAAAAAATTTCTATCGCGTCACAATTTTATGATACATCAATATTTATTTTTTTACATTTTTTACAAATTTTAATCTTAAACTAATGTATTTTGGATAAAAAAGCTTTCTTTTTCATTTTTTTCTTTTTTTGTTTGTCGATGGTACTTTGCGGTTGAGGTTTCCCTAATTATCTACCAGCAGTAGTATGCCAACATCGCAGGGTTCCATCTTCCTTGATATCGATTTTCAATAACAGCTATATCTTGATGATATCGCTCTCCGTGTTCATCACTAATAGCTCCCATATTAAATAACTGGCATTTAAATGCAGCATTAAAATCGAGCTATTTGCGCTACAGCAAAGTGGCAGTCTTTTAGTGATGAACTGATTGCCCACGAGCCCATTCATGAATAGAAATGAAGTCATAACAGCCATCATAACAAATTAAATGGATGAACTGATAGCCCTCGAGCTTAATATCACAGAAATAATTAAAAGCCAACAAATAAAAGTGCAAGTGATACTTTATGTCAAAAGAGACATCTTTAAAAAGAAAAGACGAACTAAAGGTCAACCAACAGGCTCCACCATATAGCGCAACAAGAAAAAAAATCCCACCAGTGAACAAGGAGAAAATATCAACTAGTTACAACGATTAGAGAAACTATCAACTGGTACTCCCGACTGTGACTACAACAACCAATATATGTGACACCAACTACCAAGATATGATAAAATAAACATAAGACAAATAGGAATATATGGGCAGCAGGTGGCCAGATGGCAGAGCGTCATGCTTGTAGACGAAAAGATCGTGGGTTTGAGGTTCATCGCTAGAAAAAAACCCGCCATGTACGCTAAAGACACCTGGTGCATCTAAAATCCGTCGTGGGTGCAAAGTCCTCCAAGTTACCTGTGAACTATACCGCTGGAGTGCCTAGTCAGACGAAGATCTGGTCATCTGATCAAGGCTCAAAATTGCGAGATCAAATTCGAGTATAGGTTGTCATATAGGCAGCTCGTATCAATTCTGTGGAAGAATTAGCATTAGCCCCGTCCTTTTTGTTTAATCCCTTCCAGTTCCAAAATCGTACGAATGAACCCAAACAGATAATTAGAAGTAACCTAGAACAGGCCAAGATAGTACCTAATATTATAAAAATAATAGCGATACAGCCACAATCAGGTAGATCTCAGTTGTGACAATCAAGCGGCTTCTGCCCCGCAGCCAGGTAAAAACTCATTAAGCTTGGCATATTGCTCGGCAGGTAGGGGCCTGGTCTGCATAATAATAATAATAATAATAATAATAGCTTCCATATTTTCGGGGGAAAATCTAAATGCGAATCCAAAAATGTATTTTAAAAGACATGTTGTTATTGATATTATGAAAAGCTTGTAACAATTTCTCAACAAGGTTAAAATATTGCGGGGATTCATGATTCCCTAAAAAGTTTTCAGCACACTCAGAAATGAATACTCAGATTTCACGAAATTCTCCTCGTTTTTGACGAAACCGTTTCCTGGGAAATGTTCCGAACAAATATTTCGTCAAATTGATGAAATCACTTCCCTCACTCATTTAACGATACCAAATCGTCAAAAAATTTCGTCAAAAAGGGACTAGTGCTGCCATCTATCGAATTTTTTAGAAGCTCCTGTATTCAATGACAGAAGCAAAATAGACATGACACACGTGGGGTTCGAACTCATAACGTACAGTGCAACAGTCCGACGCCCTATGTTCACGCTACGGATTACTCAGACAAGTATGATTATAAAGGCATATAGTGGATTATAGTGTGTGTTTAAATTTTTATAATTGTGATAGTACTTTTATGGATTCTGTTATAAATCTTGCAAGTTTTAAATAATAAGACGATTTTATTATTTTGATTTTCTTATGGTTAATGAATAATTATAATATGGCTTAATTAAATAACATCTAGGGGAAATTTATTTGTTTAAGGAATGATTAAAATTTGGACTGGTTAATTTGTTGGTCAGAAATAACGAATTATGAAGTACTTATTGGGAGAGATTTTACTACTTTAAGCGAGACTTTAAGTAGATGGATAAGATTTTAACAATTTACTGTTTATAGAGGGGAGAAAGAAAAAATATGTATATATTTTTAATTTGAGTGAAAAAAGTAGATACTGGATGTAAAATAGATCTTAGAATTTTGAAATTTTATTGATCAAATTTACTTTTTGAACGGTTTTGTAGAACGAAGTAAATTTTTTTTCGAATGAAATCAAAACGAAATACAACTTACAAATAAATAAATAAAAATAGTAATAAACATCCCCCCCCCAAAAAAAAAAAAAACTAATGTAGCAAGAGTAATTGCTTACATTTCACTATTTTCTGAAAAACGCTAAAAAGTACTTTTTAAACAAGAAATATATCCTTGCGAAAATCGCAAGATTTGGGGAGGTACAATATCGGGTCCTTCTATAAACAGCTACCGCGACAGTTTCCTTAAAATTCATCAAGTCTGACCATGATTAAGGAAGCACTTTCGTCAAATATTTGAGAGTTCACGTTTCGTTAAAAGTCACGTGATTTTGATACGAGATGATCGTCAAAAACGACGAAATAAGGCTCAAGGATTTCTGAATCGTCAAAAATGAGAGTTTTATTTCTGAGAGTGAGTGACTTCAACAAACGATGTCCAGGCTTCCTTTTCTACATCATTTAAGCATGAAGTGAATGTTGTATATTTTATTTTAATAAAAAATCCAACATTCACTAAAAAGAAATTTTTTTAAAGAAATTTCAGGTTTTATTTTATTCCGTTTTGAATACGGAAGATCTCAAAAATGATCATAAATGTTTCTGATACTATCCTATTTTCAGCTATTATCAATACTCAATGAAAACGTTTAAATCTCAAAATGAATCGAATCTCGTCTCAGAAAAGGCAACGAAATGCCGTTTCCAAAACGAAAACTGTGCAATTTTTTTTTCTTCAATTAAAAAAATAATTTTTGAATGTGAACTGTTAAAGCATTCCGAGAAAAAAATGAAAAAAAAATATATACATGTTATTTTTTAATACTATTAAAAAGCGGTTACTATTCATTAATCTATAAAGTAGTACAACTCATTTTTTAATGTAGAAATAAACTAGTCGTTGGAGGCCACCGTAATACTTACCCATCATTTATATGCATATGAAAATGAAACATGTGAAAACTAACTATACAATGTATTGCAATTCCAAAACTAAATTTAAATATTGTTAATACACATAGTAATACTCTATTAATGAATTGCTGATGCACCAATTTCAACAAATTATATAAAACGCCAAACTACTCAAGAAGTACCAAACTGCGTAAAAGAAACATCCTTATAACTCCAAAAATAATAATCATATTAACTAACAGTTTACTGTGTCGGATTAAGCGTCTCAATTTCAATTAAAATACACCTTTGAATTGAAATTTGAATGAAATACAGGGTCATGAAAAATCGAAGAATGTGGAAAACAGGGTTACAAATTTCTCAAAAACTAATAATCCGATTGACTTCGTTTTTTATGCAAAATTTGTGTTTTTTATTGCCTTTTACATGCGTACACTAAAATTAAAAAATTCGAAAATTTTTATATACCTTTCATCAGAACGAATTTTTCGAGAATCCGGAAAAATAGTTCCGGATAATCGAGGTTGCTGATATTCAATAGGCTTCGTCCCATTCTTACATACTAAGTACATACAAAATTTCAAGTCTCTATCTCAATTTGTTCGTGAGATAGAGCGTTTACAGGCAGACAGACAGACGGACGGCAAATTTTTTTTTCTAAAATTATGTTTTTCGAGATCTCTAGTGTCTAAAACTTGTAAATCCGTCAAAAAAAATTTTTCGATTTTCAAAACGATTGCAAGACTTACCCTATGCTACGTATGATGGGTAAGTAAAATGTATTAAAAAATTGAAATTACCCACAAGTTAAATATATTTTTTTACTAAAAACGTATTATTAACATACAGTGAGTACCTGAGTGAAATGAAGAATAATATTTAACGTAAATGTTTTATAATTTCGAATTTATATAAAAATTGGAATTTTGGATTTTATTTAAATAATTTTATTTGTTATAGTTTAATTAAAATAAACAACTTTTTTTATAATAATTTTAAAACTGAATTCAATTTTTCTACCACCTATTTATGAATTTAAAAGTTATAAATTAAAAATGTGGATTTATTAACTTACTGATAAGTTGTTTTCAAAGAAATATTAAATGAAACCTTAAGTGCAAACTGCGAACAGACTTACCATTTGTTAATTTTTGTTAATTAAAATGAAAAAAAAAGAAATTTGTAGAACCAAAGCAGGACCATCATGTCCCAAATACTTTGGAACTACAGATGAAGTGTATGGTTTCATCTTCGTATTTGCCATGATAAAGCAAAATATTACGAATTTGGGACTACCAACGCACACATACACACACACACACGCATATATATACAGGGTGTTTCTAAATTCATGGTACAAACTTTAAGGGGTGATAGAACAAATCAAGACAAACAATATTAAATAGGAAACTAAGGGTCCCAAACGTCTTCCGAAGGAGATAGGCGCCATTAAAGTTTAGGGTCCAAAAATTCAAATGATAATAAAAAAACAGAAAAATTGGTCAATTCATTTGCAGTTTTCACTAAAACTATTCTTTATGTCAGTATTGTCTTGAAAATAAATGGTAAAGATAAATTTCAAAAAATGCCGATAGAGGGCGCTTTAGACTTTGCAGTAACGAACAACTACTTTTTACCGTTATTTTTTGCATCTCATTAAATTTTTTTAGAAGCTTAGACATAAACTTAAATTTTGAGTTCAAAATCTAAACCGTTGGGAGTGGTTAAGCAGCGCAAACTGAACTGTGGAAGGAGGTTCAAATTCCAAATGATTATAAAAAACGGAAAAATTGGTCAATTGATTTGCAATTTTCACTAAAATTATTCTTTATGTCAGTATTATCTTGAAAATAAATTATAAAGATCAAACTCAAAAAATGCCGATAGAGGGCGCTTTAGACTTTGGAGTAACGTACAACTATTTTTTACCGTTATTTTTTGCATCTCATGAAATTTTTTTAGAAGCTTAGACATAAACTTATATTTTGAGATGAAAATCTGAATCGTTGGGAGTGGTTAAGTAGCGCAAACTGAACTGTGTTCAATGGGGGTAGGGAGGTTCAAATTTCAAATGATTATAAAAAACGGAAAATTTGGTCGATTCGTTTGCCGTTTTCGCTAAAACTATTCTTTATGTCAATATTTCCTTGAAAATAAATTTTAAAGATTAATTTCAAAAAATACCGTTAGAGGGCGCCTTAAACTTTAGAGTAACCAACAACTATTTTTAACCGTTATTTTTTGCATCTAATTAAATGCTTGTAAATGTTCAAACTTAAATTTTGAGCTAAAAATCTGCATCGTTGTGAGTAATTAAGTAGCGGAAAATTGAAATATGTTCGAGGGGTGGGGAGGATAACATTTCAACTCCTGAACACATTTCAGTTTGCGCTTTTTAACCCCTCCCATCGATTTAGAATTTGAGCTCAAAATTTAAGTCTAAGCTTTTGCAAGCATTTAATTAGATACAAAAAATAACGGTCAAAAATAGTTGTTTGTTGTTCTAAATTTTAAGGCGCCCTCTAACGGCATTTTTTGAAATTAAACTTTAAAATTTATTTTCAAGGAAATATTGGCATAAAGAATAATTTTAGCGAAAACGGCAAACGAATCTATTAACTTTTCCGTTTTTTATAATCATTTGAATTTTGAACTTGCCCACCCCCAAAGTTTATGTCTAAGCTTCTAAAAGAAATTTATGAGATGAAAAAATAACGGTAAAAAATAGCTGTACGTTACTCCAAAGTCTAAAGCGCCCTCTATCGGCATTTTTCAAATTTGACCTTTATAATTTATTTTCATGATAATACTGACATAAAGAATAATTTTAGCGAAAATCTCAAATCAATTGATCAATTTTTCCGTTTTTTATAATCATTTGATATTTGAACCTCCTCCCACAGCTCAGTTTGCGCTACTTAGCCACGCCTAACGATTTAGATTTTGAGCTCAAAATTTAAGTTTACGTCTAAGCTTCTAAAAAAATTTAATGAGATGCAAAAAATAACGGTAAAAAGTAGTTGTTCGTTACTGCAAAGTCTAAAGCGCCCTCTATTGGCATTTTTTGAAATTTATCTTTACCATTTATTTTCAAGACAATACTGACATAAAGAATAGTTTTAGTGAAAACTGCAAATGAATCGACCAATTTTTCTGTTTTTTATAATCATTTGAATTTTGGACCCTAAACTTTAATGGCGCCTATCTCCTTCGGAAGACGTTTGGGACCCTTAGTTTCCTATTTAATATTGTTTGTCTTGATGTGTACTATCACCCCTTAAAGTTTGTACCATGAATTTAGAAACACCCTGTATATATACATCATAATCAATCATTATTACGCAAGTTGTGAATGTAAGTTCCTCACACCCCAGAATTTTCCAATGTTTCATGTTTAGTGCTTTATCCATCTAATTTACACCGACCACTTTTCTGATTTCGTCACACCATCTTGATTGAAGTCGTTTTCTTGTTCATTTTACATCTTTGCGATGCCAATGTAGGGTATTTGTGCCAGAGATTTATGCATAAGCAAATGTTTCTTCTATATAGTATTGCATAGATGTTAATAAAATAGCTACAACACAGTTTTAAACAAAGAAGTATTTCTTTGTCAAGCCAAAGAAATATTTCTTATATAGATGCACTAAATACAAATACCGATTTGTCAGCACATATTAAAAAAAGCTTTATTTTATTAATTTTTTTTCTAGGAAATGTATTTAATTTAACAGCTTTATGTTCTGCCTTCTTATTCACATTAGAATTTGAGATTCAAAACTAATCTTATCCATCATTTAAAAAATCGTGTTTTTTTCTATCAAACTATCCTATTGGTGGGAATGGTTTCAAATAATTTTTTGGTTGACGGGATTGTCGAAGGAATCTTAAATAGCTCTAAAAGGCCGTATTAGCTTTGTATTAACAAATTTTTCAACATTGTGGGGAAAATGGTTTTTAAATATTTATAAAAATGTATTTATTTAATAAACATTATGTGTGTGATATGTTAAAAAATAAAGTTATATTTATATGAATACGCATTATTTTTATCTATTTTATACTTATAGATAGCAATATACATATATAAAAACATAATATATCCATTGTATATAGCAAAATATATAAATAAACACCATATACTTATATATTTATATAATTTTATAAATTTCATTTTTATCTATTTATTATGCATGCCAAATTAAAACATAACATAACATTATACTTATTCATGTTATATCCCTCTTAAAAGATATTAAAATACATAAAATGTGTACTTTCATAATATAATATCTACAGAAAAAAATCCTTTAAAATACGGAAAAATTACTCCGAGAAACATGAGCAAAAGACAAGAAAACACATAAATAAAGTACATTCTAGTAAAATAAAAACCTAGGCAATCAAACAATCGCAGCTACCACATCGAAAAATTTATTGCGCCCCACTCCCACCTCCCCAAAAATGAAAAAAATAACAACAGAACAAAATATGGAAATCTTCCCCCATTGGTAAATCAGCACTCAAAAAAGATAACAATCTGAATAAAAACTTGTTTTATCCTAAATTTCGATTACTGTTAATTTTAAAGATGTTGAATACCAATATTTCGTTAAAGGGAAATCCACCTTCTTTTAATCCTCTATATTATTTTAAATATTTTGTATAAGAAAATACTGGTAGGTCTCTGTTTTTCTTAAACTGTGCTTTTTCCTGACGTCTCGCCACCCTGTCCTATATTTCTGCTATTGCAAATCTTAGCTTACAACGAAAAGTAGCGGGCGCAGTTCTTTATTTTTCCAGATTTCTGAATAAGGTGGATTTTGAAACTTACTTCTCCTTATACTTTATTTATATGATGCTTTGGATTTCGGTATAAAAGTAAAAATCTGGTGCTATTTATTTTCGAAATACCGATCCACACATACACATATATTCATCGAAATCAGTTAAAACTTTCTTATATAGAAAGACAGTTAAAAATAAATTCCGTAAAAAATTATTGTTTCTATGTATATATTCAATATAGTTATTGTTTCCATCACTTTATTGTTTCCATAAAACAACGCGATAAAATAATTTATTTATGATTACTGCGATTACTTATTTTTGCAATACCCTTATTTGTTTATTTATTTATTTTTATCCGGACTCTGACAAATTAAGGTGACTCTGTATACTTCATTCCGCAAAAAAAACACGAAATTATCGATTTTTAAATTTTTTGAGTAAATTATAATTTTTTGTCCTAAGAGTATTCTATTCAAGTTTCGCAAAGAACAGAGTATCACAAATACAATTTAAAAAAATTTATTACATCACTGCCCCTTTATATGCCACAATATACTTCACTTAAAAGTAATTTTTCTCAGTTTTTGTTTCCTCCATGAATAGGTATGCTTAACCCTTTCAGGGGCGGTGTTTGCAGTCTGCAAACACATAATATTACTGTTCCAATTTCGAACTGGCACCAGTATAATTTTAGTACAATTTCAATTTTATAATATTCGCGAAAAACAGCTCTTGATTATTTTCAAATAAATCTGTTCTTAAATTGTGGTGCGAATCAATTATTTGAACATTTTCGGAGCAGAAATACCTTGCCCCTGAAAGGGTTAAAGTGATAAAACTTTTATGCATGTTGTTCAATTTGCTCGATTTTTTTTTCTAATGATCTATTTAATGAAATTAAATAACAGATTTACAATAAAGTACTAAAAATTTCGGGTTTTGCTTCAATATAAACGTAATAAAAAGTCCATTTTTACTGTATTTTTACTCGTTTTTGGAGATCTTATTTTTTTCGTCTAAACTAACTCACAAGATAAATCCAATACTTAAAATAATACAGCAGACATCTATAAATAGTTACTTCCAAAAAATACGTTCAAAAATGTATAATAAGATACATTTTAAAATTTACTTAAATTTTTCAAAAAAAAATTAAATTTTTTACATTTTGCCAGGAAAGATCGTACAATTTAATGGTAGAATCATTTTACTTCATTGAGGCTTATTGTCTCAAAACTGTATGAAATGTATAATATGAACTTTAAAATGTTCAGGTTTTTCAAAAAGGCGATTAAAATAATCAACTACACATATTGAAAATTAATTTTATTTAAAACATCTTAGCACTTTCAAACCTTGATCAAGCTCTTCTTCAGAGAACATTTTTGTTTATTTATAATTATTAATATATAATTGCCTTATGAAAATTAACTAGCCAATAATTATTACATGTGAAAGTAGCAGTAGTTTTTAGATTAAACTTAATGAGATAAGATATATAAAAGATATACTTAATTTTGGATATACTATATATAAGATATACTTAATGAGATAAAATATATGTAAGTAGACTCCATAAAATCCGCAGCTCTCTAATATTCGTACACAATAGTACATAGAAAGTTTCGGTTTTAAGGTTTGTGGATTTGAGAGAGTCCACTATAATATATATCATTTCTCAAAAAGCTTAATCCAAAAAACTACTCCTATTTTCAACTGTAATAATTATTGGCCAGGTCATTTTCAAAATGAAATCTTGTATTTGTATAAAGAAACAAAACTATTACTTGGAGAAGAGCCTGATTATGGCTTGGAAGTGCTAGGATAATTTAAATAAAATTAACTATTAACATCTATAGCTGATTGTTTTAAGTAAACCTGAACATTTTAAAGTTCATATTATATATTTTATATTAAAGACAATGTGGAAATTTATCCCGTCGTATGTTTCTGTTTTATCCAAAAATGTACTTTAAATTGTTTAATTAAAAAATAAATAAAAGGTATTAGTCCAAGAGCACAAAACCCTAAGTCACTGAGTACAAGGAATAAACCTTTATATTATGGAAGAATAGTAATAGAGGAATCTAATTGTCCATGGGTGCTGGAAGTGAAGTGATGCATAAGCCAAAAATTAATACCAGTAGTGGCTCACTCATTGGTCAATCATTGTGTCTGTCGTACAATCAAAAGTATGAAGACACGGAAAACTGGGTTTCAGGAAAACGAGTCAACCACTAATGGTATTTTGGCTTATGCACCTTTCCGCTTCCAGTGGACATGGATTCCACTCTGCCTAATCTTTCATAATAAAAAATATTTCTCCTTGTGCTCGATGACTTTGGATTTTGTGCGGACTATATCGAGTTTTCTTAAAAAGTATACATATCAAAGATACTCACATGGATCCACAAATACCTAAATTCTCAAAGAATTGATGTAAACTTTAATTGATGTTAACATTTATGCTGTTATATAAGCTAATGTTTGTTTTCGTTCAAAATAGTTAATGTTGGAAACATATACGAAAGCGGAAGCAACTTTCCAATGCGACTTTAAAAGCGTTTCATTCAATACTGAAAATATTGCACATCTAAAATAATCATAAATAAAATAGCACATTATCAAAGAGTGAAAAAAAAACACGTTTTGCACCACCCAGTGATAAGTCATGCTTTTATGCAAATAAATTACGAATAAAACTTGTCTAATTTAATGACAGAATTATTGATACATGTCCAAGGATGCTTCTAAAAATTATTGGTGTCATTCGGCCCACTGTTACGATGGTTCGATCACAATTATATGTGCAAATATAATAAATGAAAATTAGCACGTAATATAACATCCGTTTATTTATTTATATGTTGTTATCGTTGTTGATTCTGCAGACAGATAATCGGCTTTGCGTAATTCTTTTATTGGAGAAAATTTAACATGAGATTAATGAGCTTTAGTGTTTACTGAACAAATATATTTCTAAAAACCTTAATAAGCAGCTCAAATAATACAAATCAAATTTTCTTTTTTATACGTATTGCGTGTAGTTCAAAAAATATTCGTGATGCAAGGCTGTTTAACTTGCATTTAAATTTTCTGTTCATAATATTTTCAAGAATAATGAAGATTTTATTTTTACTTTCTTCTGTCTTTACCAGAAGAAAGTGCTTAATTCATGAAAATTTTCGAAATGCGGTTTTCGACGGATTTATGCGTTTTGGGGGTCAGAGAACCCGCAAAATATGTTTTTATAAAAGTATGTCTATTTTTCTGATTCTGTTAGTCTGTCTGTATGGGACAAAAATTTCGTGGGATCTCTATCTCAAGACCTAATGCACGAAACTTCACAAAACTT
The DNA here is from genome assembly GCA_964019185.1 of Maratus speculifer. Lineage (NCBI taxonomy): Eukaryota > Metazoa > Arthropoda > Arachnida > Araneae > Salticidae > Maratus > Maratus speculifer. The sequence goes on from CAXHSM010000929.1 coordinate 806,236, forward strand.
TAGTGTCTGTTAGACTTTGATGTAACCTAGAACTGATTAGCTGTTGGTGTAGATCACTGAAAAGGTGGCGCTTCTATGCTGCATTTTTTACAATTTCCACAGTAGCCATATCTTAAAAGCTAGAGCACGGATTTTCATAAAAACTTGCATTAAGTTAGTACTTGATATAGTATAGTACTGATTACGTTTTGATGTCAATCGCTTAACTACTTGTGTTGCCATGGTGCGTTATTCGTGATTATTGCAATTGCTCTATTTCAAAAACTAATGCAGCGATTTTCTTCAAACTTTGTATTCTGTTAGTCTATGACATGAATTGACATTTTACTCATTTTTGTGTTTATCTCTCAAATTTTGTGCAGCAATTATCACCATTTCTGCAAGAGCTCAATCTCGAGAAGTAATGCACGGATTTTCATCAGACATCAGATGCAATTACTCCTTGCAATGAAGTGACGTTTTGTACCTTTTGGTGTAAAAATGTCAACATTCGGCGCTGTCGTGCTGTATTTTTGCAATTTCCGCAATAACTCTATCTCTAGAAATATCACGAATTTTCATAAAACTTCATATTCAGATATTTCTTAATATGAATTGAAATTATTTATATTTTGTTGTATATTGCCTGCTATGCGGTATTTTTCATGATTTTCACTGTTGCTTTATCTGAAGAACTAATGATTAGATTTTCATTAAAATTCAAATTCAGTTAGATATTGACATAAGTTGTTGCAAGTCAGTTTTTTGTGTAAATCACCTAACAACTGTCGCTTCTATGCTGCACTTTGCATGATTTATCTTAATTTAGCAATAATCATATCTCAAGAACTAAAGCACGGATTTACATATCATTAGGATTCTCATAATGAGCATAGATTGATGTTTAATTTTGGCACTGTGATAATGAATTTTGAAATAATAACATGGATGAAATCGAAGAAAGTTTTAGGATTGCCACATCCAACTACTTTAATTTTTGAAATAATTGGAATCTCATCTTTAATTAAAATATTAATTTTAAATATGAAATAAGTAACACAATTCCTGAATAATAAAGATTGACATTTTTTTACCTTTAACCCCTTAATGCTCGCTTAATGCTCGATATTCACGGGGGTTGTCTTTTATTCAGATTGTTCGTTTCCCACCAGTTTTACAAAATAGTGTAATTAGATTTATTCTGGTATCATTGTAGCTGTAATTAAATAAACTGAATATTTCTTTTTGAAAAAGTCGCAGCAATAAGCAATCTGAACTTTTAAACTGTAATCTAACTTGACCTTTAAGGGGTTAAACTTTTTTTTTTCTTTAAATATAAATCTATAGCTAGTCAGATATAGATCTAGTCAGATATAGATCTAGTCAGAGTTGACAATCACAAAACTTTCTTCTATCTGATGCATGTAAATACTTTCTGAAACATGTAGCATATCGGCGCCACAGGTAATGTGGTTTAAACCAAAATCTAGTCAGCAATGACGTATGTTAACTTGTAACTGAGTCTGAAGTTTGATGAAAATCCGAGAATTAGTTTTTGAGAAAGAGTTATTACAAAATCATAAAAAAATCTGCATAGCAGTACTATTTGTTAGGTTATTTACACTGAAACCTAAATAACACTTATCTAAATCAAGGACAAACTGAATCTGACGTTTTAGAAAATTTCGTACTTTAGTTCTTGAGATAGATCTAATTACATAATCACGAACTAGTGGCTCACCACTGCAGCACCAACTGTTGAGCGACTTGCACCAAAACTTAATCAGCACTATGTTATATTAAGTATTAACTAAATATAAAGTGTCATGAAAACCCACCCAGTAGTTCTTGAGATATGGCTATCGAGGAAATTATAAATAATGCAGCATAGGAGCACCACCTGTTGAATGATATACAGCAACATCGAATCAAATCAAGTTTATGTCAAGATCTCACAGAATTTTAAGATCTATGAAATTCCCTGTATTAGTTCTTGAGATAGAGCTATTGAAATAATCACAAATTAAGTACCATGGCAGCGCTACCTTTCGAACGATAAGTACCAATCATAATCGGCCCCCTATTATATCAAATACTAACTAAATCTAAAGTTTTGTGAAAATTCTTCATCAGTTCTTCAGCTATAGCTTTGTGAAAATTGTGAATAATGCAGCATAGCAGCGGCACCCGTTGAGCAATATCCACCAAAATCTATTCAGATCTAGGTCTAGATTATATCAAGGTCTAACAGAAACTAAAGTTTTGTGAAATTCCGTGCCTTAGTTCTTGAGATAGAGCGACCACAATGTTTTTGTCACATACAGACAAACTCATGGACTTACAGACTCGCAGACAGACATTTTGTAAAAACTAAGTTTTTCTTATTTTCTGATCTCTAAAATGTGTAAATTCGTCGAAAACTGGATTTTGAAAATTATCACTGATCCAATACTTTTTCTTTTAAAGATACAACAAAGTAAAAAGAATTATTTTTAATGTTCTATGTGTAAAAAAATTTATAATAAAATTAATGTGATTCTGTGAGACTTTTAGTGTTGAAAAAAAATACATGTATCCCATTTTTAGTATTATTTAGCGATATTTCTGTTACTTACCTAGAAGAAAATGAAATTCCCCTTATATGCCGAAAATTCTGAACTTCAGAAAGTAACTCTGCAGTATTTTATAACGATATGAAATAAAATAGTTGCTAATAAACTTCAGTGGTACTTTTAAGTAAGTAGAGATAAACATGTCCACAATTTTTTAAAAGAAAAAGATGCGCAACATTTTTTTCACTTGTCTATTGCTTTTATTACAAAGTGCATTGAACTAGTAACATACTAGATCCAATTTACTTTTTTGTTAAATATTTTTTTAATGCACATGGAGTGCCCGATTAAACACATGAAGATAAATACACATTAGAGGTCTGCACGGGCTCGGGTTTGGCCCGTGGCCCGTACCCGGCCCGGCAAAAAAATTGAACGGGCCAGACGGGCCGGGCCGATAAAAAAAATTTTCGGGCCTGCTGGCCCGTTCTGAAGATTTAAGCAGAAACGATAAAATATGAGCTATTTTCAACGAAAATGGTTTTAACGAGAATAAGTATAAATGTGCATCAATATAAAAATGCACAATGTATCAGCATCGGAGAATTACATTATGTGTAACCCGTTTTAATATTTTTTTAGCTGACACATGCCGGTCCGAGATCACGCTTGCATTATTTTTCTACATATAGACTGGCCGGACCGGTACTAGACTTAATTATTGGCAGAAAACATGTCACATGATTTGTAAAATTATTAACAGCAATAAAGAACTTATGTTAGCTTAGTCTTCGGATATATACTTCTTGATGATTTTTAAATTAATTTCTCAATAATGCGAAAGTTTGACACATTTTCTGATTGATTTTAAATTGTAAAAGTATAAAAGTGATGAGCCTAACTATTGAAGGGATTTGGAATCGAATAGCGTTTTTCATTTTTGGTAAATAAAATACTTGTATAACCTTGTTGAGATATAATAGTTTCTCAAATGATTGCCGGTTTTTCTCCCTTCCCTTGCTATTGCTTCCGGAAATTCTATTCAAAACGCTAATTATGACAGTATTTTATTTGTTTGCAGTATTCTTAAATTACTTGTATCAAAAAATGGATAACGCCATTCCATTATATAGTTTCTGAATAAAGATATCTGCTAATCTTATGCGTTTTTGAGAAAAAAAAATAATTTAGAAATGTATCAGAAAGGAGCTTCTTTGAATTTAAGAATGAATTTGGATTTGAAATCTATAATAAAATGATATAGAAATACATTTATAAATCTTCTTTTATTAAACAGCTTCAAAATTAACGATGTTTTTAGCTTTCTTTCTTTTTTCTTTTATTCTAAGCCATATTAATTTTTTAATGAATCTTTATTCGAATGTTGAAAGCCTAAGAATCTAAGTAATCATTGTCACTTGTTAATGTGTATTTGCTGTAAAATATACTGTAAAATCATTCCATAGATATGTATGCCGTATTCTTTAAAGGAATCTTAGTTATATGAAAAAAATTCTGAATTTTTTAGAAATCGTAGAAATTGTAACGGGCCAAAACGGGCCGGGCCTGTTTTCGCTGATTTTTGTACGGGCCGGGCCTGGGCCCAACTTTCGAGTTTTACAACGGGCCCGGCCGGGCCGGGCCCAGGCCTGGAAATTCCGGCTCGTGCAGACCTCTAATACACATGAAATGCCAGAGGTAAATAATATATAAAATATTATGCAATTTTGCTCATAATAATACGGCTCTATTAAGTAGAGGTCAGGTAAATTATTATAAACTATTATGGAATTTTGCCCAGGATAATACGGCTCTACGGAATAGATGTCTGAAAGGAATAGGTCTTGAGTCTAACCAAGCAAGAATCCGTTCAGACATATTTAAACATTTATTTTTCTTATATATGATTAATAAATAAAAATCATTGAATTCTGTGCGCAGCAAAAAGTTTACCTTATACACATCGAAAACAAATTTTGATTAAAAATATAATCATAACACACTTTCTTCTGACTCAAAACATAATCAAAAAGTACTAGTTAAAATTCAATTTTAACACAAGATTAAAAAAAATAAAAATAAAAAATATAAAAGTAAATAATCAAAATGTTGCTTTTTAGGTGCGTCCTAAATTATGCAAATACGTAGCACCTATAGTTGTCGTTCAGTCCATCCGTCTGTCAGCCTGTCCGTCTGTCCAACAACGGAAAAACTTCCCAACCGAATCGTTTGAAATTTAAAATATATTATTATTACACAATTTTGTCGAGTCATTTCAAATTTTATGAAAATCGGATGCCTAGATTAATTACAGGACAATCAAAAGTATTTCGTTACATTACGGTCAATGGGGAAAAGATTTCAAAATCATTTTAATCGTTTGAAATTTAAAATATATAATTATTACATAATTTTGTCGAGTCATTTCAAATTTCATGAAAATGGGATGCATAGATCAATTACAGGAACAATAAAAAGTATTCCGTTACATTACGGTCAATGGCAAAAAATGTTTCAGTTGCATTTTAATGGTATTACACTCGTTCGAATATAATAAAATTGATATACATCTATGAAATACATATTATAATATACATTTTGCATAATCTGTGGTGCAAAGAACATTTTTTATTGATTTACAAGGTCACACACATGTATTCCATTACATAATGGTTAAGAGAGAACATTGTTTGGGACGCATTTTAATTGTAATTAACTATTTAAAATTTTATGAGATTGATATATTTTGCTGAGGTATATTATAAGTTATTTCCTGCATAAAAGTAGCAGATAGTATTTACAGGAACACACAAAATATTTTGGCTACTACACTTTATCCGACATACTGTGTACTGTTCCATCAAGATCTGAATAATTTTAACCTCCTGACCGCAAAAGGGCAAAATTGTAATGTTGTTTTTACTGTAATTTATTTTAAATGAAAATAAAACAGTGATTTTCAAACACAATATAATATTTCTGTTACGTATATCCTTAAAAGTCTTGAAAGAATCAATCATAGTTTAATTTCTTAGAACTGGTTTATATTTATAGAATTATATTAATTTTAAATAAAGCTTCAATTGCAGTGAAACCTGCCGCCGAGTGAACGGGTTTATCCGGACGCAGCAGTGGGAATGTTAAGTGTGTCCGTAATTATATAAATAGCTAGCATCTATATTTGTCTTTCAATCTGTGAATCCGTCTGTATGTCCATCTGTTTGTCTGCCCGCATATAACAAAGCAAAAATTGCCCTCTAAATCCCACGATATTTCAAATACGTAATTTTAGCTTAAATTTGTCGAGTTATTATTAATTTTATGAAAATCGGATGTATAGTTTTATTAGAGCGAAAATCAAAAGTACTCCATTACATTACGATTAATAGGAATAAATAGTTTTAAGTATATTTTCATGATATTAAACTCTTTCGAATATAGTGAACCTATGAAGTATATATATATTAAAATATAAATTCTGTACAATCTGTGATGCAATGAATATTTTTTATTAAATTACAGGGTTACACAAAAGTATTCCACTACATAATGCTACACGGGAAAACATTGTTTGAGGCGTGTGTTAATTATATTAAACTATTTCACATTTTAAGAATATGATATACGTTGCTGAGGTGTAATAAAAGTTTTTTCATGTATAGTTACAGGAACACAAAAAAGATTTCGACCACTATATTATATCCGAAGTACTGTCTACTATAACAGCAAGATCTGAATATTTTGAAAACTTCGCTATCGTACGAACGCATCTCATTTGCTACGCTTCACGTGCAATTCTCAATTTGTTTTAAAACGTAAACTACACACTGTTGCTAAAAATATATGCACCCTGAAAAATTGAACCAGAGTTACGAAACATGGCATGCTGATGTAAATTGATAAGTTATTCAAATGATTATCATTTCAGTATCAACGACCAATGGGGGCATATGTAATGAGAATATAAATTGCAAAACAAGGCACTATATTAAAGAGCCGGTATTCGAATTCTAAGGTAATTAGAACTGGTCTACCTTTATTTATACATGGAATTAAAAAATATATACTTTTAAGATGTACACGGTATGACGGCGCTAAAAACAGTGATCCGATTTCAAAAGGAGTTCAACTAGGGGGCCCAAAAAAAGAGTGTTTTTCTAAGAGATATACCACTTAGAGTTTTAATTAAAGCAGTTTTGTAGTTCTAAATTGTTGCCTTCAATGAATCGGAAAAGTCACAGCCACCGCTTCAACCGTACTACAAATGCATGGGAATTATCTAACGATCAGAGAAGTTTAACAGTGGAATGCTATATTTAAAGTAATACTTGAAACCTTAAAGTAACTGTGCGTAGCATAAAAATAAGGATCATGTAGATAGAATTTTTTTGATTAAAATATAGTTATAGCATACTTACTTCAAACTCAAAAAAAAACTGGTTAAAATTCAAATTTGACACAAAATTTTTAAAATAAAAAGAAAAACACTTAAGAAAAATATAAAAATAAATAATCAAAATTTAACGTTTTTCGAATGTAAAATACACACTGTTGCAAAAAAATATATGAAACCAGAAAAAATGTAACCAGAGTACGAAATTAGGCATGCTGATGTAAATTAATAAGTTATGGAAATGATTATCATTTCAGTTGTAATGTCCAATATGGGCTTGTGTAATAAGGAATTATGTTGCTCAACAAGGCAGTGTTTAAAAGAGCTGGTATTCGAATTCTTGGGTAACTAGAACTGAACTTCCATGATTGATACATAAAATTAAAAAAAAATAAAAATTTAACAAGTATATGACGCGAAGGCACTACGAACAGTGACCTTACTTCAAAAGTTACCGAAATAGAAGCCTAAAAAAAGAGGGGGGTTGCAACAGATGTAACAACCACCATTTTTATTAAAGCAATATTGTAGCTCCATATTGCTGACATCAATGGATCGGAAAAGTTACAGTCAGTATCTTCAGTAGCTCAGAACGTCACCGTGCCATAAATGTATGAGAATTATCGATCGATCAGAGACGTTTCTCAGTGGATACTATATTTAGAGTAGGGCATGAAACTTTAAGAAAATACCACATAGAAACAAAATTTGTGCATCAGAATTAAAACTTTGTTTTTATTAAATAAAATGCCCATCTTTTAAATCAAGAACAGCATTAACTTCATGATGTGTTCTATAACATTGTGATTAATATCAGTGAGATAGTATTAAACCACAACATTCGCATTCACTATTAAAACTTGATATTAAAATAGAATGCAGTTTCTGTCTAAATACATTGAATACTTTAAATAATTTATAATTTCACGAATACTGGTAATTTTTAAAAGTTACTTGACATAATTTTATAGTAATAGAAGATATACTTCAGCATTGTAATAGTAAAACAAACATAATGTCTGAGACGTAATGATATTATTTTCTTCTAAAATAAATCGTGTACAATAAACATAATCCGGTTTACTTTCATTTCAATATGTCTTTTTTAAAATCATTTGAAAAAATATAAGTTACCGCAATTGTTTTAAGTTTAATATATTAATATATTTAATAGCACTCGTAATTATATAATAGGGTGGGCCGAAAAAAAACTTTTTTTTTTATTTTCGATGATGGCGGGTGCGAAAAAGTGGCCACTGGTGGCACTCAATTCATACAAAAAATATGAGATTTTTTGGACATTTCCTTACTCTGCCGCAAACGGCTTGAAGTTTTGCAAAAATGCTCATTTTTGAACTTTTTTCGAAAAAAATTAAAAAATTTTAAATTAAATTTATTTTTGTTGTATTTACTTGAAAACACATATTTAATGTATCAAATGTTTAAATAAGATCTAATCATGCATTATTTAATATCTATATGCATTATAACTTAGCCTATTTTTATAGCTTTTTCTCATATAACAGACAAAAGTTGTATTTGTTTGAATTGATTGTTAGTTTCTCTCTTATGTCCCTTGGTCTTCTTTATATTTTTTCTATGTGTCAAAGGTCACGTATTTGGGCAACGGACCTTTGACCTTGACCCGTTACCCTGATACCACGTCAGTTGAGAAAAGTCTAACTTGTGGTAACTTGAAAGATTGTATAATGATTTTGCTATTCCTTTTGATTTTGCTATTTCCGTGACCGGAACGAGGTATCAAGTGACCCAAATTTTCCTAACCAGGTTCAAACAACACGGTGATGTATTCCTCGCCTTTCTCCCGACGATGCCGCTTGTCCTTTTTTTCCTCTGAATATACTTTTATCCTTTCTACCTTCAAAATTTTCCTTCTTTCAATAACTTCTTCTGCCTGTATCTTCTTTCCAAGTTTTTATTTCTCTCTTCTGACTTTGTTTTTATCTATGTCGAGATTCGTATCCTTTGCTGTCACAACTTCTACATGGTGTAGCAACCAGTAGTAGTGGCGCATGATTATCAGCATAAGTTGGCAATTGCAATACTTTCAATATGCATAATGTCTCCTAAAGGCTACTTTTCATGCTATCGCGTGTTGTTACCACATTCCCATTGGGACATTACCACAGACCTTCGTACTACTCATTTCTAAGCTCGTCGTAGTAAAACTCACCAAAAACTGTAATGGAACATTAAACGACCTAAAAAGCACTTTATCTCACTAGAAAAAGATTTCAAGTTCACACTGAACAAATGTCGCAGATAACTGAGCATGGAGAAACAAAAAAAAAAATCCTTTGTCGGATTTTGGTTCTCATCTATTTCGTCCTTCACTCCCTCAGTATTATGACGAGTCATTGCGCTCTCTTAGAATCCTGCTTCAACACCTTCTCACCTTCCAGTCTTATTTTTGAAGTATACTGCTGCCATTTGCCCAAATATATGATCTTTGACATCTAGCAAAATTTAAAGAAGACCAAGGGACATAAATAAGAGAGAAACTAACGATCGATTCAAATAAATACAACTTTTGCCTGTTATATGCGAAAAAGCTATAAAAATAGGCTAAGTTATAATGCACATAGATTATTAAAAAATGCATGATCAGATCGTATTTAAACATTTGGTACATTAAATATGCATTTTCAAATAAATACAACCAAAATAAATTTATCTTAACATTTTTAAATGTTTTTCGAAAAAAGTTCAAAAATGAGCATTTTTGCAAAACTTCAATCTACTGTACATCTAAATTTGCCATCTAATTTTGCCATCGATAATTGATAAATTTCATTCAGATTTTCAGCTAGTTGCATGAACAGTAAATTAGACTGTGTTACAAATTTTTATAAAATTAAAGTATTAGAAAGTGAACCACAAAGAAAGGTGAACCACAGAAAGAAATCAAGGAAACTGAGACAGCCATGTGTAGTTTTTTATTTTTTATTCAATACAGTTTAAGCTGGAAGTCAGAATTTTATCAAAATCATATCATGTCCTTTGGACATACTTTCTATTGTTTTGTTATGAAAGAAAAAATAAATAAAAACTATGCTTATTTTTTTTAATTAAAGAATAAGAGACTTTTACTTTAACAAAATTTTTTTTTCAGAAGGGGCATTTTTTTAATTTTGAGGTAATTTATTAAAATATAAATTTTTATTAATTTTTAATAATTTTATGTTTGCATGCTGTTCATTTTTAACATTAAATTATCTATTATATATACTCGCGCATATGTGGATCCTCTAACTTATGTTGTTAAAAATAAGGAAAAAATCAAAGCTGTCATATAAACCAACGCCCCCCCCCCAAAAAAAACCCCTTCATTTTTTGCATGATTTTTTTTATTCTAGTCTTTAAATATAAATAAGACTCTGTGAATGTGTTAACAAGTTTGCATTACAAGCAAAGATAAAAAGAAATAGAAACTTTTCTTTTTCAATGCTGTAAAAATCCCATTTCCTATGTAATTTGACTGATTTCTTTCAAATTTTCAGCAAGTTAAAATAATAGTAAATTAGACTGTGTAACAAATTTTTATTAAAATACAAGAAGTTATTTTAAAGTTACAATGCCTGCTGAAAACCCCCATCTAACAAAAACTATAAAGCAGAAAATTATCTGCAGTTTGTTTTTGATTAAAATTCCCTTCCTGAAATTGAAAGTGGAATGTTTACACAACCAAACCATCAACTTTGGGTACCTAAAATAAAATGTTTCGCTATGCAAAAAGAAGCCACTGGAATTTTTTCAACTAAAAATTAAAAAAGTGTTGTGGATTTGAGAGAATCTATCATATTATAATAGAAAATTGTCTTTTACAAATATATAAGAAACTAATACAGGTGCCCTATGCCAATTTGTTATGAGAGTAAATTGATTTTTAAATTATTATTTCATGGAAAAATAACCTTATTTTAGACGTTTATACAATTTCTAATAAACTAGTTTTTGTGCACTTCTCCTTTTAACATCTGTTTTAATTTATTAGACTTTTAATTTATTATACTAATAGAACAGTATTGTGAAAGGAATTGTCTGTGAAAATATCATTTATTTGTTACTTGCCTCGAAATATGGTGCAATTTTAATGTAAAATATTTGAGACAAACCAGTCTCTTGTAATGCTTAAAAATCACTATAATAAACTAGTTACTATTCTAACTCTGTTTCCCTACTTTCAAATTGAAATTTAAAATCTTATTCTTAAGTAGGTATTTTTATGCTGCCTCTAGATGACAATTACATTTGCAACACAATCATTTGAAATATTGCTGTTTTGATAGTTTTTTTTTTTTTTATCTAAGATACTAAAGGGTTTGTTGGTTGATTTGTTTTCACAATTAAAATATTCTGTTTGTGGGAATTTTTCCTCTCATCTTATCAGAGCTGGGTTTTGGCTTGCAGAAATTGGCTTCCGACATGACAGTAGCAGAAAGTGGTTTTAATTGGCAAAAACTGACCACAACTTGTAGAAACTCATTTCATAACATAATATGAGACTTCTTTTCTAATATTAAATCCCTTAAGTATGATTTATTCTGGATAAATAAATAGATGAAATGTTGTGAATTGTGTTAATTTAAAAATAAATAAATTTGTACTATTAGAAAAACAGGAGTTATGTAATAAATAAAATTTCTGTTGTAATATGGTTGTATAATTTTGGATAAACAATTTTGTGTAAACAATTATTAGAATGTTTAAAGTCTCAGTTTAAAAATCAAAATAGAAAGTTATATCCAATACTTTTTTTAAATTAAACACATTGCCAGTAAGTAATGCTGGCCTTGGAAGAATATTTTCAAACATTTCCTTGTTTTGAAAAAGAGTTATAAAACTCAGGATTAAAAAAGTTCCTGGTAGCAGAAAGTGGACGACGTGCGTCGCTGATTTATTTTTGTCCTTACAGACAAATTTGCCAACTTCGAAAAGAAAATAAATATGAAATTATTAGGGGAATAAAACTTAGACAGGACGCGAAAAAACGACAAATTTCATCCAAAAATCGCCAGAAAAACGAAAAGATTTCATCAAAAGATCGCAAAAAATAGCAGATTTCGTAAAAAAATCACGATAAAATGGTAAATTTCGTTAAAAATCGTGAAAAAACGGCTAATTTCGTCATAAAAAATCGCGTAGAAAATGGAATCTTTCGCCTAAAATCTTGAAAAACGGAATCTTCTTTTTAAAGATCGCAAACGACAGATTTCGTCAAAAGATCGCGAAAAAAACGACAGATTTAGTCAAAAAAAAAGAAAAAACGCGAAAAAAAATTCCTTGAAGGGGCGCAAAGAAAAAAAAAGTTGAGTGTATTTTTCTGCTTCAAAACTGTTTTTCTCTTTCTTTCTCCAAAAACTAATTTTCCTGTCCCAAAATTGGTTTTTTTTCTGTTCTAAAAACGGATTCTTCTGCACCAAAACTTGTTTTTTGACCATAAATTAGCACTGTAAATTTTAACGAAATTTTAGATACTCATCTAGAGTATTTAAAAAATATATCATTCAGAATTTTCTATTTTTTTTTTATATTTACTTGTATTTCAAGATATCACTGCTAAAAACTATAACATACATACTTTATGGTAAAAAAATAGTGGCTTTAAATTTTCAATGCAGTCTTTTTGAATAATTTTTAAGATTTTAATATTTTAAGTGATTTTTGTCCCCTTTATCTGAAAAAAAAATTAGCACATTTCAACATTTTATTTTAACATTATGTTATGATTTAACAAGTAAACAAATGTTTTGAGAATTTAAGGAAGCAGTACAGCATATACTGTTCAATGAAATTGGAATTGTTTCCTCATTTTATCGCTATTTCACATGTGACAATATAAATGATATTTATTTTCTCTAATATTATTGTATTTATTTCTTCCCAGCACCCCATTGTTTCTAGAGTACAAAATCCAAAATCCAGAAAACTTCCAACCTCGACGATTCTGAATTTAAGATCATTTCTAGTTTATTTTTCAAAAAAATAATCTACCCTACTTTGTTGCAAAGAACAAAAAAAGTGTGATTTATGTCAAGAATACATTTCCAATACTAAACGATGGGTAAAATCGTGAATTTTAAGGAATCGTTCACCAATAGGAACGATTCATTCAAAGTCGATCGGAAAAAAAGAAACGAATCCGAGAAAAATGGAACATATTCCAGAAAAAAGGAACGAGTCCAAGAAAAAACGAAATGAATCCAATTTTTCTTCGTCATTCTCCTATTCCGATTTATGACTTTAAGCATAATTTTTCGGACGTAACATATCGGAACGATTCCGAAGAATCATTCCTTTTCGGAGTTGTTCCATTTCGGAACGAGTCTGAGGAATCGTCCTTTTCGGAGTCGTTTTATTTCGAAACGATTCAGAGAAGTCGCTGTTTTTCAATCAATTCCGAGGAATCGCTTCTTTACAGAGTAGTTTCATTTCGGTACGAGTCTGAGGAATTGGTCCTTCTCGGAGTCGTTTCATTCCGCAACGAGTCCTAGGAATCAGTCATTTTCGAGGGAAAGTCAATCGGTCTCCCCTTTTGGAGGGGGGTCGACTTATACGCGGGTCTGGAATTTTTCTTATTTTAAACAACATAAGTTAGGAGTCGACTTATACGCGAGTACATACGGTAAACCGGTTACAACCCTTCATTTTAACCACCGTGGCAGAAACTTGTTAACACCGCGTCTAATGTTTTTTTATGATTATTAAAGTCACTGCATACTATATCATAACTCAGTTCGATGTTTTCACAATACACATCTCATCATCCATTTGTATGTACCGCTCAAGTGAATTGAATTTTGAAATTCCATGAAAAAATACTTTTTGATTTACAATTATCAACTACATAGGCTTTTAATACTTTGGGTGTCACGTGATTTTCCGTTGGGTGATTGACTCTGAACTTTCCGTCTAAGCCGCCTATTATTTAATGATGTAATCCTTTAATAAATAAAAGTTAAGTAAATGCGGAATTAGTTAACAATAATTACATATTTTTTGTTCTATATCATATTTTACAATGTCTAACACCAGTGACTGAAGCGGTCAAAAACGAAAAGTTCGGTGTCAGTGATCTGTGACTGACATGGCATTCAATGTGTTAAACATGGTAAAAATGCTAATAAATAAATTATTACCATACAATAAGGCTTGAAGGAAGAATGCAAAATCTTTTATATTAGATTGAAAATTAATAATTTAGGAGGAATTCAAACTGAACACATAATGTACATTGCATTGTCCTTGCCGCAAAAATAGTTGTTTTTTGCCTCACTGTTAAATATATTGTTTTCACTGAAGATTTGAAATTATACAATTTTATCTTTAAATTTGCTTTTATAATATTCATCATAACAATTTAATGTTTAATATTTTCTTTGTGATAAATTTGTTTTTTAATGGTAGGTATTTAGATTACATGTTATAATTTTGTATACATTTTAATCAGTATATCTTTACGAAATGCACCTGATGAAGTTTTAGTTTTACAAGAATCAGATAATTAGGCTTCTATTGTAGTTTTTGATAATATCATACAAATTTTACTTGAATTCAAATTAATTATTTTTTTCATGGTATATTTTTTTGCTTACAAAGTATTTTTTATGAATCATAAAAGTGATTAATGTTTTTCTGTTTATTGCACATGCTATAAAGTTAGCTAGAGATCAAATCAATCAAAACTATCTTTGAAGTCTGAAATATGGAGCAACATATTTCTTTACAAAATCTATTTAGAAAAACAGCTTCTTGTTCACTGAAGAAAAATGTTTTGTGTGTGAGGTATGCAACAAAAGTTTCTCTCAAAATGGTAATTTAAGCAGACACATGTCACTTCATTCTGATGAAAAATCTTTTATATGTGAAGTATGCAACACGAAATTCTCACAAGAAAGCTATTTAAACAATCATCTGTTAATTCACTCTGGTGAAAAACTATTTTTCTGTGTAATATGCAACAAGAAATTCATTCATAAAAGTAATTTAATCCAACATCTCTTAATTCATACTGGTGAGAAACCTTTTGTTTGTGTGACATGCAACAAAAATTTCACTCATAAGAGTAATTTAAACAGACATCTGTTGATTCACACAGGAGAAAAATTGTTTGCCTATGAAATATGCCACAAGAAATTCGCTAATAAGACTAATTTAAGCAAGCATCTAGTAACTCACACTGGTGGAAACATTTTGTCTGTGAGATGTGCAACAAGAAATTCTCTCGTAAGAGTAATTTAAGCTCACACCTGTTAATTCATTCTGGCGAGAAACCTTTTGCCTGTGAGATATGCAACAAAAAGTTCTCCTCTAAAAGTGATTTATGTAGACATAGGTTGATTCATACTGGTGAGAAACCTTTTATGTGCGAGATATGCAACAAGAATTTTTCTCAAAGGAGTCATTTGTGTAGTCATTTGTTATCTCACACTGGTGAGAAACCTTTTGTCTGTGAGATATGCAACAAGAAATTCACTCGGAACAGTGATTTAACAAAGCATGTATTAATTCATACTGGAGAAAATCCTTTATAATATTACATAAAAAATAGTGTTTTTTCTGAAATGATCAGTAAAGGCTTACTATGGAGAACAAAAATGTTTTTGTTTTCTATCTCTTCGTTTGCATGTTCTGCGATAACTGCCGCAAAAATATCTGATTAGCTCGAAATTAAATGCGCATATTGGCTAAGAATTCATTTTAAGCTAAGAAAAGATTATGATGACGGAAAATTTGAGTGTTAAACTTGTGCAACATTAAAAAGCATGTTAGCTTCATATGTGTAAATAGAGTGAGCGAGTGATGAAACACTTATTTTAGTTACAATTCAGTATTTCTGTAAAAACTATGAAAGGGCCTCGTAACTGAATTACATTTTTGAACAAAATTTTATTTGGATTTTTGGAACTAAAATATATTAAGTGTGCTCAAAAAATTTTAGTGAGGCTGAGCCGCCCCTAACTCCCCCTTATCTACGGCTCTGCTCAGATTGTCTATAAACTATGCTTTAACTGATTAGCTGTTATGACTAATTTTATTTCATGTCCATGTACATACTTTCCATTTGTTCAGATCTCATACACAGCGATGCCCACTGAGTTATCTTAGATGAGTTTTGCGAAATGATCAAGCATTGAACTCGAATAAGGAAAGGGCAGCTGACGTCAATGTGAATCAAATAACTGTGGATAAGCAAGAAACTCCTGTTCGTTCCTTGCAAGTCTTATGTTACCAATACTTAGAGTGATTTGATTGGTCTGCGTTCGACAGGGCAATGATATGATTGGTGTACGTACTCCAGATAAATCCTACAATAATTGTAACGACAAAAATAGAGTGGTAGATTTGTTGAAAGAAGTGGTTGTTTGTAAAAATGCCATTTCGTTATAGGTTATCATTTTAAAAATGAAGGCCTAAAATGTCTTGAAATATATTTTCTGAGGGGAAACAAGAGTAGGATAGAATCCTGCATCTATTAATTCATCTTGGTGAGAAAAGTTTTGGATGAGATATACAGTGAAATTATCACGTTAGAGTAATCTAAATGTTTATTTTCACTTCCGTTATTTATTATTCTCTGTGAACTACTGTTGACATATATGAAAACCTGTACTATCTTTAAATTATTTTTATTTTACATTACAAAGGTTTTTAAGCCTGTAAAATTTACTGATGGTCGAGGATATTGAAATAAAAACTTATGATAAACATGATTTTGCATAATGAAGTTCTTTGACAAAAAAACTGACTTTGTTTAAACTTTGAAGATTAAAAATACTTTTCCTTATGACTGCGTTCCCATCCAAATGCTATTCTATCTCATTAATTTTTTTTTTCCAATTTAGACTCTTTCTTTTGTTATTTCTGCATTCTAATACATCTACTGTTGTGCTTCGTAGTGTGGTGTTAATATATGAACATCGTCTTGCACGAGACATTTTCATATCTTGAGAATGATATTTATTTATGTGTCAACCAGAAAAATATTTTAGAATTTGAGTAAAATATTATGTAAGAAGAATGAGTATACACAGCAATGCATTCAAATGCTTTAATTAGTGTAGTACATGATGCATTAATTTTCATATACAAGGTGCTTATGATTAAAGTTATCCTAGTTCGACCTACTTAAAGTAAAAGCTAGTGAAGAGATATCTATGATACTCCAAAAATGCATTATATGGACTATGGAGGAAAGGAATCTGCAATAAAAAAAGTACTTCAAATTTCAACTACCAGGTGAGAATAAGGCAAATGAAAATCAGAAAACTCAAACTAAAAAGACAAAACTTTATTTATTCACAGTGTATGTTCAGTTTGTATCCAATTTGTACTAACAAGGAAGGTCTCCATACGGGCATACGCAGAAAATTCTGAAAAAAATTACAGAATGTTCTTCTCATGAGGATATATACGCTTGTAAAAAAAATTTTGGCGGAACCCCGATCAAACGTTCGTAAAAAATAATGAAAAATTTTTTATTTGGCGATTTATCATCGGTTGGCGACGAAACGAAATTTCAAAAAATGTTTTTTTATGTCAAAATTTTTTAGGGTAAAAATGTTTCATCTTTGAACTTGTTTAAAGAAATTTTATTTATATAACATTATTTTTATTAGCTTTAGTTTGTTTTGACTATATTTTTGTCATAATGCATTTAGAATGAAAATTAACTGTGAAATTTTATGAATTAAAACGAAATTTAAAATAATTAAAATTGTGTCAATCTTAAAATTAACTCCAATCTAATTGAGCTTTGTCGATTCAATTTTGTTTCTATGGAAACAAAAACTTTACCGATATTGAAATGTATTACTGCAGCATTCTTCATCTGGCCTTTATTTTGTCATACGCTTAAATATATGAAAAAATACTTTTCAATATGAAAGTATTTTTTATATAAGAAATGTTTTTTTCTAAAGTGATAAAATTAAATAACTCCAGCAAAAGCAGCAAAAATATGTAATATAAAATACATCTATGTGTCAAATTCTCTCAAATTTAAATTCAGTAAATACTACTTACACATATTCTAAAATTTAATTGACAAGAAATTTTCAGGTGCGTTAGAATCGTTTGCCTTTGGCGAGGGAAAATGCTGCTCGCCAAATCGCGTGACGCTTTCGTCTTTTCGCGCCAAATATTCGAAAGTATTTTATTTTTTTACCCAATTTCTTCTGTAATTCCGCCGCTAAATTTGACTGTTTCTTTATTACATACATGAGTAGTTTAATCAGTATTTTTTCAAAAAATTCTGAGTATGCCCAATATGGAGACTTTCCTTGTAAGCACGTGTTCAAAACGCGTAATAGCGTGTTCAACAGTCCTACAAAAGGTTTCTTTATCTCTTGCAGCAACATGACGAGTTATGATGACTTTAAAATTAGGCAGATTATGTACGTTTTTATCACAGATACAATCTTTCAGAACTTCTCACAATCAGAGTTGACCTTTTCACGGAGGATCGTGCAGCATCTGTCCGAGAATGCATGTAAAGCCGGACAGATGCTGTCCGAACCCCCGTAAATGTTCACAAAGATTCAAGTCCGGAAAAAAAGGATTCCAGGTTGTCAGAAAACTTATCAAAATTATCTGATCATATTAAAAGTGGGAACGAAACACTGACTTCACTGCTCGGGCTATGTGAGGTAGTTCACCATCTTGTAGCCTAATTTCTGCCTTTCTGATAAAATAATTTCACCAGTAATGCTCATTCTTCTTTCTGATATAACATGGTGCAGAATGGTTTTACGGCAGCCGCTGGTGCCCCTTTAAACCGTTCTAAATTTCCATAACGTTCATTTCGCAGGTGGAAATCGTCATCTATCAGTTTAAATGTGAACTATTAATTTTATTGCAAATTTCTTTTCCTAATGATCCATATAACATAATTCCCAAGTATCATCGATGTCTGTAAACCAGAACAGACTAAAAAGCTCTAAACAGTGTATTTTAAACTATAATCACCCTGTACATGAAATGGTAGTAAGATTAAAAGAAATGTTCCATGAAATGCAATATACCCACAACCATTTATGCCATTCTGAACATAAATTTTATATTATATTTAAATTTATTAGTATATATAGTCTTTAGTTAAATTAAAAAAAAACTATTAAACAATATAAAGCACATTTTCATCCACACTTATCCATAGATTGTAATGAATTTGAAAATTTGTTTGGTTGCATTTGTTGTTTTTTACATACTAATCACTTGGAATGTTGTAACAATCATAAATAAACCTTTTTCTGCTGTTGTGTATATAAACTTACCTATAATAAATGCACAACACTTACTACAGTAGAATTTCGTTCAGTTAAAAAAAGCCTAATGCAAATAAAATGTACTTTGATCAATTCTTAAGGGGACTTATCTGGTGTAAAAGAATGAAGTTGAACCTCATGTTATCCTGTGGGAAAAATACTTTTCCTTTTGTTTATTCAAATCTGGAAATTTAAACAAAAATTTTTTCAGCACGGAAATAGGCAGGTTTTTTATTCCCCTCTAAGCTTCAAATAGTTTAAAGATGACTATTTTAAAATTCTTGATAAAGTTAAAAAAATTCCGAAAAATTAAAAAAAAATCTTCTTTACGCGTTTGTATCTTATGACTAGAGAAATATATAAAATTTTAGAGCTTGGAAAGGGATAAAAACTTTCCTGTTTACGTGTTCGAAAAAATTTTCGAGTGAACATGAAAATTAAGTATTTTCCATATAGGATTACATTAGATTTCACTTCTTTTCTTCCCCACCAGATAAATTCCCTTAACCATAGACATTAATGTATTTAATCTTTTGAGGGGAGCTCTGAATTATTTTAAAGTTTAGACATCATGATCTTAAAATTCTCAACACATTTTATGCTAAAATTTTGATAACCCTGAAAACCTATCAAACAACTGAATACATAACTTCTGTAACAGTCATTTATGGATCATAATGTTTCTTAATTATATTGTGTAGCCCTGTAAAAAAAATTAATGTTCCATGCATGCTATAGAAAAGAATGTTATCTTGCACTGAATAAAGTATGTTAAATTCTTTATGTTATCGATGCTAACACAACATAGTTAGTCCTTACAAACAAATATCACTATTAAGAAAATTTAAGTATTTTTGATATTTTTTCAGTAATTTGTAATTTTCAATTACATCGCTCTGTCCCGGTTCCGTAAATTCCAGATTTCGAAGATTATATTATATATTACAATGATGGACCTTATACATGCAACCAGAGTTTCGTTTTAAAATTCGGCTGCTGGCGGTTTTTACTGGTGGTATTTAGCATAGCAATTTATAGAGTGTGAGTTATTATTGTTTTTTTAATTTAATATGCCGGAAAAGAATTGTTTGTTGTCGCAGCATATACTTAATATATTGTAATATAAATTCAAAATTGTTCTGCTTGCGAGAAATTCTCTAAATTTGTAAACTTTCTGTTAAAATATATCTATCCAACATGGAATCAAAGCTGAAGTCTTCTGCTCGCGATGTTTGTGCCTGTGCATATTGGCATACTGGCGGTTAGTGGCTAGAATAACGGATTAGCATACCGCCAGCTATGGCGTCTGACGTCATGTGCATAAGGTTCATTCGAGTATAATATATTACAAAAATTACCATGCGCTGTGTAGTACTGAAATCAAAGAAGACCAGGACGATCCGGAATTCTTTGTAGCACTTGAATGCATTTATGCATTACTAAGTATAGTAACTGCACTAATTAATTCCATTTCACATTCATTTTTCCACTAAAGCGTTCACTCACCTAATGTAGTGTGTACAACTACACAATTTTCAAATAATTTGAGCTAAATTATTAATTTTTAAAATTGTGGTTCGAAATATGTACAACAGGCTAAAATGTTTCTCAAATTGAGGTGCAAAAGTAATCCATTCATCACTTGAATTGTAAAAGAGAACTATAAAAAAGATGTAATAATCATTTTGAAATAAAATGTTGGATGAATCATTACTTAATTAATCAATTATATTTAGTTCCAACGTTTTTAAAAATACTATGCACACCAGAACTGCTCAGGAGTCTAATCTTTCAATATAGGGGATTGCAGTCTTCGCCAACGATTGGTGTGGCAATCTTTTCCTTCGGAACAAAAACGGTTTCTTCACGCTCAAGTGCGTAAATAAATATTATACTTATTTTTTCCAGGAATAGAAGAATATGAAGGCATGCCTGCAACAATGTAACCTTTGGCCAAGAGGCTTGGTTTGACTGTTGAATCTCTTTTCAGATCACTAATCATTTAATAAATGTTGTATTAAAAAATACTTACCTATCCATTTTGTTACATTGTATGCCAATATCATTAAACAGTTTTCATCGTTAATCAATGTTTATGTTTTTGATGTATCTATATAACCTAATGTCATTTACATATCTGTGCAGATGTATAATGATGCATTTAAATGTACGTTTTCAATAGAAGCAGCTGACTATTTCATGAGCTCATCATGGTTTTTCTCATAATTATTCAGGGTTCGGAAAAATTACTTTCAGATAATTTGTAGAGAACTTTTTCTACAAAATATACGATATAGTGAAATGCTTATTTTTAGTGTTATGAACAGAAAAGGTGTGAAAAAAATTGTGTATTTTGAGATTTTTCAATGGTCTCAGTCCTCATTCCGCTGAGTTATAGAGGGTCCTATTTAGCACAGACTTAGCTATCTCAATGTCCGTTAACCCCTTCGTGACGAGGCCCTTTTACGAAATTTTTAATGCTTTGTCACCGGCTTTTACAAACAGAAATTTGTGACTTATTAAATCGAAATAATGCTCCGCTTAAATAAGGCAAAATTTACAGGAAAATTTTACTAGTGGGGATAAGCAAGTATTCTTAAGCCTTTTTGCGGCACGTATACGTGTCGCTCGTCCCCAAGGAATTAATGCATCGTTTTGGATCTCTGTTTTTAATTCATAAGTTACTGCATTTTTACTTCTCACGTAAGTTAGAAGCAAAAAAGAGGGAGGGAAAGATGACTTTGATGCCAGAATTATTAAATTGCCGAATCTTTGAATGCCAGATTTTCGAAATCAAATTCTTTACATATATCATAATAATATAAAATAGAGTAATAAGTGAGTACGTAAGCAAATGTTTACAGTGATTTTTTTACATTTAGTGTTATGAACGAAGGGTGTAAAATGATATGTCTTTTGCGATTTTCCAAAATTATTGATTTTTTGCCGATTTTTCAATGCCTCTAGGTAAGCCATAAAAAAATAAAATAAAGATGAGTACATGAATTGAAGGTAATTTTCTCATCTGTATTTTTCATCTTTCACGGGTCACCTTTTATGTAAAAAGCTTACTTTGCAAGTAGTAAACCAAAAAAATCTTAAAATATATGCAATTTGTTAAAGATTTTTGATATCTGCTGAGGGAAATTTTCTAGGACAACTTCACATTCGTATTCATGTAAACATTTGCTGACGAATTCATTTATTATTAGATTTTATATTATTATGATATGGACAACTTATAAGTTTCACTTCGAAAATCTGGCATTTAAAGATGTGACAATTTAAAAAATCCGGCATCGAAGTCATTTTCCCATCCCATTTTTTCACTTCCTCCAACTTACGAGAGAAGTAAAGCGTTATCAAGAGTCCTATTTAGCACAGCATTAGCTATCTCACTGTCGGCTAATGCTCCATTTTTAACTCAGTTTTTAATTCATAAATACTTGCTACTTTTTACTTCTCTCGTAAGTGTGAAGTGAAAAAAAATGGGATGGAGATGACATTGATACCAGAATTTTTAAATTGCCAGATCTTTGAGAGCAGAATTTTCAAGGTCAAACTCTTTACTTATATCATAATAATATAAAATCTAATAATGAGTACGCTACTAAATGTTCATAGTGAAATTTTTACATTTGGTGTTATGAACATAAGGGTTCTAAAAGAATACCTTTTTTGCGCAAAATTACTGATTTTCTCCGATTTTTCAACGCTTCCACGGAAGCAATATTTCATAAAAATAAACAAAAATAAAATAAAGATGAGAATATGAAGGTAATTTTCTCGTCTGTATTTTAATATTGGGGTCACCTTTTAGGTAAAAAGCTTACTTTGCAAGTAATACACCAAATAAATAAATAAATAAAAATGTAAAACACTACAATCTAAAAATGACCAGGCCCGAGATCCATCGGGCGTACTTGCCGGTTAATAAAGATAATTTGTCTTTTTATATATAGTTGTCATTCCTGTCATACATATGCACATAAATCTTTGATACATATTTAACAATTATTTTTCTGCTTTTCTTTGGGTATTCACAGCTTGTTATGGTTCATTTGGATAACAATTATCTTTGTAAATTTCTATGCATTCACAAAAGCATTTTACGGACAAACTCTGCCACTCTATTTTAGACCTTGGATATCACTTGTGTTCTGATCGTAACATCAAAATCTTAAAAAAAAGAACACGTTCACCAATTTAAATATTACAATATTTTACAAGCAAAACTTTTTGCTTTGCTCAATTTAAAGTAAATAATGACAAAAATTTGAAGTAAATAACAGCAAAATACTTTATTAAACATCAATTAAATTTACAATTAATATAATTAAAATTAAGCATGCACAAAATACTTTCAATTGTAATAGAGAAAGAAAATATCTTCTTATATTCTTAAAGAGAATTTATCATTTCACAAACAAGGAATTTCTTTTCTTATGACTATGTACATTTCATTTCAAATTTTACTGAAATAATCTTCACTGCGAATACAGTAGAAAAAGAGTAAAAAGAACTTCATATCAAGTCTGTTACAGATGTCCTGGACTTTTGAGTCGATATGATGATGCATATTTAAAACGGATTCATCAGGTAAACCTTTGTTAATAACTAAGCGGGCTACTGTGTAGTGTGAACATGCAGGTAGATCTGATTTAAATTTTTCGGGAACAATTCGCACATCTCACAGAGAGTTTATCCAATGTGAATTTGCAGTCAGTCATCCAATTTAATTTTTGGGAAAACCTCTTTTTGAATAATTCTTAACAACGAGGAGCCTCTTTCTTATGAAACCACATGTGAATATTCAAATGGGATTTGTGAGAATATCAATTACGTCTCACCTCAGAAGAGAAAATTTTCTCTTTAGCAAAGTGTTTGCAAATTGTTTGATTACTTAAGTGAGATTCTTGGGAAAACAGTTACACATGTAGGATGAAAAAAGTTTTTCTTTAGTGTAAAATTGCAGAACGGTATTCAACCGATATTTTTCGAGAAAAGCCTTTGTTGCACACCTAACAAAGGAAAGGTTTATCTTTAGTGTAAAATTGTCGAGCGGGATTTTGAAGAAAACTTTTCGTTACATACCTCACAAGAGAAAGGATTATTTTAGTATTAATTCGTAGGTGAACATTCAACGTAAATTTCACAGAAAAAAAAAATCTTCCACAACACGCAAGAAAAAGGTTTTATCTTTAGTATGAATTCACACATGGACATTCAAGTGATATTTGTCTCTAAATCCCCTTTTCTATACATCACTCAAAAAAAGTTTCTCTTTAGTATGACACAGCAGGTGTCTATTCAAATGAGCTTTTTGAGAAAAGCCTCTGTTACACATCTCACAGGAGAAAGGTTTCTCTTTAGTATGGACTAGCAAGTGCCTATTTAAACTAGTTTTCTGAGAAAACCCTCTATTGCAAATATCACAGGAGAAAGGTTTCTCTTTAGTATGTATTCGCATGTGAACATTTAAATGAGATTTAACAGAAAATGCTTTGTTGCATACCTCACAAGAGAAAGGTTTCTCTTTAGTATGGATTCGCAGATGTGTATTTAAATGAGCTCTTTGCGAAAACGTTTTCTTGCAAATCTCACAAGAGAAAGGCCTCTCTTTATTATGGATTTGCAAGTGGACGTTTAAATCGGATGTCTCAGGAAACCCTTTTTTGCAAATCTCACAAGAGAAAGGTTTCTCTTTAGTATGAATTTGAAAGTGCCTATTTAAACTAAATTTTTGACAAAACTTTTTCTGGCATACTTCACAACAGAAAGGTTTCTCTTCATTATGGATTCGCATATGGGTTTTTAAATTATATTTATCAGAAAACCCTTTGGTGCATATCTCACAGGAGAAAGGGTTATCTTTAGTATGGACTAGCAAGTGCCTATTTAAACTAGTTTTCTGAGAAAACCCTCTATTGCAAATATCACAGGAGAAAGGTTTCTCTTTAGTATGTATTCGCATGTGCCTATTTAAATCAGATTTCCCCGAAAACTCTTTATTGCACACCGCACAAGAGTAAGGTTTCTCTTTTGTATGGATTAGCAAGTGTCTATTCAATGAAGATTTATACGAAAACCTCTCGTTGCAAACCTCACAAGAGTAAGGTTTCTCTTTAGTATGGACTCGCAAGTGCCTATTTAAACTAGCTTTACGAAAAAACATTTTCTTGCATACCATACAGGAGAAAGGTTTCTTCTTAGTATGAATTCGCAAGTGGCTATTTAAAACGAATTTTTGAGAAAACTCTTTTTTGCACACCTCACAAGAGTAAGTTTTCTCTTTAGTATGTGTTCGCAAGTGCTTATTTAAATTAGATTTGACAGAAAACCCTTTGTTGCATAACTCACAAGAGTAAGGTCTCTCATTAGTATGAATTCGCAGGTGAATATCCAATGAAGATTTACGCGAAAACCTCCTGTTGCAAACCTCGCAGGAGAAAGGTTTCTCATTAGTATGGATACTTAGGTGGTCATCCAAATGACCTTCCCGAGAAAAGAGTTTGTTGCACAATTCACACATGAATAACTTCTCTTTTCTGTGAACATGACACTTCTCTAAATTAGGCATCACGAAAAATCTTTTTATACACTTCACAAGCGAAAGACTTTTTCTGTCAATGAAAATGAATATTTCAGTTTAAATTGGATTTGTTATAAGTTCTTCTTCTTGATATCTCACAAATGGAATAGTTTTTCCTTACTTCCAATATGATGATTAAATTTTAAACTACATTACTAGAAAACTACTAATGAAATTCATTAAAGAAAGACTAAGCTGCAAAGTTAAATTAGGTTTCTTAAAGACATTTTATTTACATCACACAAGCAAAAGAGGTTTTTGACGATTATAAATAAGTGTCTTTCTTCTTACACTGAAATAAAAAAGTATCGAGATATAAAAGGTTTTTTGTGGATAATACCAAAAATGAACAAGAATGAATTAGCTGTATCTATTTATACCTGAACTGCTTTTCTTTCCTGCAGAAATAAAGTCAATTTTATAAGAATTGACAATTTTTTAATTGAGAGCTTCTTGCAAAAGGGTCTTCAGATGAAATTCAAAAAGCAATGTTCTTCCATATAGACTATTGACGATACATAAAAAATTTGAACAATTGTATATATTTTGAAAATTTTTGATTCTTTCATTGTTGCATTAATATAATCTTTCAGGAATGCAGAAATATTTTATACATTATATTAAAATTTCACCATCGTAACAAAGTTGACATTTTCTTAAAAATAAATTAATTCCAAGATAGTTTTATAAAAGTTATTGTCTAATAATCCTAATCTAATCCAATCTGACAGCCTGCAGAAGGAAATAAACACAATTCCACAGTGTTCCACAAATTTTCGAAAATCTTCAGTGAACCAGTTTATAATACCTGTATATAGAAAATGCTGGAAAAGGAGTCCATAATGTTCAAACGCAATTTGTGTTTTAAATTTTCTTCATGGCAAGACTAAATTTCTCAAACAACTGCATCTACAATATCAATAAAAACATCAAATTAAAAATAATAAATAAGTAACAAATATTAAGTACATTTTATTCCAATTGTTAATAATTGAATTTGAATGTTTTATATGAAAAGTTATTTGAAAAATGTTAGATGGAGACTAAGAATAAACTACATTCAAAATTTTTATGTTTAACAGTTTTTTTTTCCTTCTTTATACACAGATTAAAAATGTGGCGTAATAAATAATTTTCCTTATTCGATCTTGAAAAGATTCTGAAAATAAATGTTGGTTCAGATTAAGCTTTCAGTTTAGTGTACTTTACGGTCACATCTAGAAGTAAAAACATACTCAAAGTACAAGTGTGAAGGAAAGAAATGAGCGTGGTATTAAGATATGTAATCTAAATAAGCCTAAAAAGATAATTTTAACAGAATTTATGAGTTACATATTTTATTTTCAAACCATGCAATCTCATGCCGAAACCCATTGTACAAAAAATAACATTGTAAACTCAGGAAAACTCTGGTGAAAGAAACGTGAATGTTTCTTTTTTTAAGAACTAAATTCTGGGACAGTTTAGACAATGCATAAATATGAAAAATGATAATGACATTGAATTTACTGAGCAAATTACTATGGTATTGGATTATATATATTTTTTGTTAGAACGGACGAAATGTTTCGTAAATGAATTATTTTTAATGAAAATGTACAATAATTACTATAAGAAGTTTTTAAACAGAAAATAGTCTGTCATTTGTTAATATATAATGAAAAAAAATGTCTATGCGGTGAAGATTCTTTATTATGAAAATAATGCCTGAAAGTATGGTATAATAAATATATGATGAAATCAGTAGCTAAATTTTCTGCATAAATATTTAATTTTTATTCTTATTCTATCTAAATACTATCTAAATGGTCATTTTAGAAGGAGAGAGGGGGTAATGCATCCAGCAGTGTAAAAAATTCGTTTTGTTTGGGAATAATTCTGTTCCCATTTTCTGGAAACAGGAAATATTTTATTTTAAACTATATAAAAATAACAAATAAAAATATACGAAAAGAACATGTATATTAAGATTTTAGAACGTAAATAATAAATTTGTTTATCAGGTCATTCACAAAAATCAGGTGTTGCTTTTCAAGGAGGGAGAGGAAATTTCGAGATGAAATAAATAAAAATTGGAATATAACTATATAAAAAAATAATGCATGGCGATCAGTTCAAATACATACAATGTAATCTCTGAATAATGGTTTCCCGTCAAAGCGGCCAGTAAAAAATGACCGCTGTTTAGAGGAAAGTGTTTTTCAGAGGTTCCATTTTTAAGAAATGAAAATTAAATAGATTTAAATAGAAATGCCCTTACCGTATTTACTCGTGTATAGGGCGCACGCGTGTATAAGGTGCACCCCTACTTTACAGGTAAAAATGGCGATTTCTTAAAAGGTCGTATATAAGGCGCATCATAAATTTGCTACGCTAATGAAAAATGACCAAATGAATTTCAGTAAAAAAAAAGTCGAAACAAACATTACACCAGACCAGAAAACAAGACGAAAATGCATTTTTAGACTTCGGGTTGTAAGAGAATGACGGAAATAGGAATGAGTGACGGTAAAGAGAATTGATAATTAGTGTTTAGATAACGTCATTAGCTCTGTTGTATAAAAAAAACTGCAAGGAATGAAATAAATATGCAGTAATACTTCAATTAAGTAACATTTTCTGAATTTTAATATCGTCTTTGAATAATTTCTTGTTTCATAGGTATATCATTCGACTACATCCAACAGTAAAAAATTATTCCGTGTATAAGGCGCACCTAGGAGTTTTGACCTAATTTTTTGGAAAAAAAGTGCGCCTTATACACGAGTAAATCGAGATATTTTAATTATTCCCCATTGTTTCAATGTGTTAAAAAATCAGTTGTTTTTTTATGCAAATATATTTCCCTGAAGAAATAACAATATGAGTTGTTTTGATTCACAGCTCATCATTATTATGATTTAATGCAAAATTTTGGATTTCACAAAGGTCCGTCAAAACTTCGGCATGTGTGTTAATACTAGGAATTTTGCGTGCTTACAAAATCTCTTGCATTTTCCCTTCCACATCATATTTCTCTTTCTATTCCTCCTATGTTCCACCTCTTATTGCACGAAATCAAATATAGAAGTGAAATCAAATATAATTTATACAATATAAATAATAAAATAAATCAAATATAAGCACAAAAGATTTCAGGAATTCTACTATAGCCGAAGTACTATATACTATTACACCAAGATCTGAATATTTTTAAATATCCTTACAGTACAAACGCACCTCATTTGCAACGCTTGACGTAAAATTTCTAACTTGTTGTAACTTTACAGATTTAATTAACATAATGAAATACAGTGCCAATTCTTTGTCCAGCCTTGCTAGTCATTATGTTAGTTATTCATTAGTTTAAAATTCACCACGATTTTCACTCGCAATCAAACTATGAATTTTAATATGATAATAAAGCACAAAGTATCAGGAACATATAAGAAATATAATCTAAATTATAAAAAGAAGCCAAAATAAGACAGGCTCCATAAATGTTAAACAAAAAATGTTCAGTATGTAACACTTGCAGTTTAGAAGTTTCCAGAAAACTTGAATTTCCAAAGACGGTTAATGTTTACAGAATGCATATCTTCATTAATCCAAAATGGAAATGCTTTTTCGACCTCCCTTCCCCTCAAATGAAAGTTTCATGGCAATTCCTATAGTTATAAATGGAAATTCTATAGACCACACATAAAAAATAGAGAAAAGGCTGGATAAGAAAAGCATATCAAATTGTTCGTTTAACGGAATATTTGTTTGTTTGTTTTCCTGTTACAGTCAGTGTAATGAAAATCTTTCTGCGCACTTTGCACTTCTTGGGTTTTGGGAATTTACAACATCTTGAGGCAGAATTTATTATTAAAAGAATTAAGAGATCGGTTAAGATACAAGGTTCATACTCTCTTTCAAACATAAAATTCAAGCACCTTACCCAAATTTCAAGCACCTTTCCAGAATTTTACAAATGAAAATTTTAATGTTACAAAACAAAATATTGCAAATGTATCAAAAGAAAAAAAAACAATTTTCATTTTTACATGTTTTCATGGAATGCCAAACATAACATACAGTAGTGAAATCAAAATTTTAAAGTGTTATGAGATAATCTCTGAAAAAAAAAAAGAATTTTTTTTGTATTTTTTAAAAAATTATTTGTGCTAACACTATCACAAATTTTATACTTCTTCATGGAAGGCAGTACCAATGACGCAACTGATGTGGAAAAATTCAACTTGAAAATAAATTTATAATTTAAAAAAAATACTAACGACACACATGTGCAATTGTTAAGATTCAGATTTTTTTTTTTTTTTTTCAACAAAAGAGATAAATGACTATAAATCTCCTATGATTTCAATGGCTTCTTTTTTTGCTTTTGAAATGCTATTGAAAGAGGTCCATATTATATAAACAGAATGCTCTCATTAGAAAAAAAGTGTGAAAATCAAATCATACGAGTTTGCGAGTTAAAGAGTTTTGCATGAACCGTGTACTTGTTTTTGTTGACCTTTTCATAAAAGAAATGCAGTAGACTCCTTTGAATCTGAAACTCTCTAAAATCCACACATAATTTTCAAATATAAACAATGAAACATTCAATTCAGATATAGGGACAAAATTTGATTATTCTTTGTTTTATATTAATTCCATGTATAATTTAATTTGTGATTTTCGTTAATATAACTGAGTTCATGCTTTTTCATGAAAGATTAATAAATTTATTTCTGAAAAAATTCAAGATACTGCTTTATTCAAACATTCATTATAGTTTTGATTGCATTATTAATTACATTCAAAATTAATGTATAATTTATTTAAAAACCGACCTCTAGTAGCAAAATTTTTACCCTTTTTTTGGCTTAAAGAAATTTCTATCCCTTTCTTTTAACTTTTACAAAATTTCACAACTTTATGAAAAAAAATTCTGTCTGCAGACAAACTTAAAATAGGGTAGTTTCATTATGGTCACTTTTTTTTTTGTTGGTTATATTTTGTGTTCAGGTATGCAACTGCTTACACACCTACATAAAAATGATTCTGCAATGATCACAAATTAATTAAAAGGGGAATCAATAGTTTCATTGCTTTTCTTCAACTAAACATTTTAACTTTCTTCTATCTTTACAAAAGGAAAATATTCGATTTGTGAAAATTTTTGAATTCCGGTTTTTGATGGATTCACACGTTTTCAGAGTCAGTGAATCAGAAAAACATGTTTCTACAAAATGTCTGTACTGAACTGTACTGTAGTACCAAATTTTCTTATTTTTTATCTAGAAATATAATATTTTTATAAAATTTCTTTTTTGTTTTTTAAAGAAGTTTCTATTTTGTATTTTAATAAAATCTTCTTTTAATATTTTATTAATTAAGATTTGTTTTTGCATCTATCTCATTGCTCATTTAACAAACAATATTGGACAAAAATTGCTTACATCATTTTCCGTTACCCCAGAATGTGTTTCATTGTACCCTGCATACGAAATACAAAGAAACACAGTAAGACATTTACTTTTTGTGATTTTTCAAACATAAAGTTATTGTTTAGAACCTCATTAAATTTGTTTCGATCGGGAAAATACATGATTAAAAGTATGCATTATATTTTTCTACATGCGAAATTGTAGATGAAAAAAAAATGTTTAAATTTTGCTTCCGTGTACCCCATCTTCCTCTATATGTAGCCAAGAATAGATTATATCGATGCTTCTAATATGCACACACTATTAAAAAAGTCTAAATGCAATTTCAACAATTCTGGATTCATTTAAATTAATTTAAAGTAGGGATGGGACGAATATTCGGCCCTTTTGCCGAATATTCGGTTGTCCGAATATTGAAGGCTTGTTGACCGAATACTTCGGCCGAATACCTGTAGCCGAATATTTAGAGATACCTGGCCGAATATTGGTAAAATCTCGCCGAATAGTGAAAGATATCTTGCCAAACAAATTTAGGATTTAAAGAGTTTCATTTCTTACATTTTTTTTTCTCTAATCCAAATTGGCTACTTCATTCATGAAATCATTCTCATTCTTACTTACAAAATATACAGTTATTCTATTGCTATAAAATTCACAGCCTTTCTGTACTTCCTATAAAAGTAAGTGATATTTTAGAAAATGCTGCCCAAGTTGGAGATTTAATTGTATGGGAAATGTCTTCATTATAGAATGATATATTACAATTCAAGATATAAAAACATTTATAAAAAAACACTGTTTTATTCTAAAACACTTAAATATTTATTAATGTCTGCAAATTCCATGCACATTTAAAAAAGGCTTTTATGAAATTTGTAACTTACTTCTGTAAAGTAAGAAATGAAAAAATTCATTCACTAGGTGTATTAACAATGATTCATTTTCAAAATTTAGATATCAAATATCACTATTCCAAATACTATAATGGTAATGGTACATCTGAAAACAGAACTGGTGGCAAACTAGATATGCATTACATGACACAACTAGCTTTATGAAAATCGTTTTATAAGTATTTAAACATAAATTCTAAATACTGAACAAAATATTTTTTTTTATTCTATAGTTTTTAATTTTAAATAATTATTTGGATAATTACTGACTTAATTATGTAACATTATTATGTTTATATTTTTAATTTACATGTTCTTTCATTCATGTTGGTATCAATTTCTGTTTATCCTTTTAATGCTTGTTGAATAAGTGGAATATTGAAGTTGAATTATGTATGCGCCAATTCAAATGTCAAAGATTTTGTTACCACATGCATTCTACTTTAAGCATAACCTTTTGCTTTAACGTGATTTGTAATTTAAAGCTTGGCAACTGATTTTAGAACAGGCTTATTCTTACGAATTCGCTTATAATTAGGGACACAAACTCTAAATGATCAAATTTACTTCATTAAAGGTTATTTCAGAAAATATCTCCTCGGGAGTTCTGAGAGAGAGAGATTAAGAATATTATTAATTTTGGATGCAAGAAAGGGTAAAAGTATCATTTGATAGTAAAAGTGAAGTACATTCTTCATATTTTAATGAAAACATCTTACCATTCTGGCTTACTGAAAATCAATTTGATGTACATTAAGATAAAAGAATATAATGCAATTTCATAATTTTTTTTGTGTTAAAATAAATGTTTCAAATTTAAAAATACATTTAAAAGCACATTTAAGAGTACTAATTATTAATGAGCTCCTATTTTTTATATTATATATAATCAAAATTTATTTTTTTCATTGGAAAAAAATGTTGATATTCGGCCGCCGAATATTCGGTATTCGGCCTAAAATTTGGCCGAATATTTGGTATTCGGCCAAATCACTATTCGTCCCATCCCTAATTTAAAGGATGTTTTTTAGTATCAACTCCAGACAACATCAGGAGTCAAAAAGTTAGGGCAAAATTCCTAGTTGCACCTTATACATGGAATATTTTTTTACTGTTGGATGAGATTGAATGATATACATATGAAACAAGAAATTATTCAAAGAAGATATTAAAATTCGGAAAATGTTACTTAATTGAAGTATTACTGCATATTTATTTCACTCCTTGCAGTTTATTATACAACAGAGCTAGTGACATTATCTAAACGCTAATTAGCAATTCTCTTTACCGTCACTCATTCCTATTTCCCATCATTCTCTTACAACCCAAAGTCTAAAAATGCATTTTTGTCTTGTTTTCTGGTCTAGTGTAATGTTTGTTTCAACTTTTTTTTACACAAATTCATTTGGTCATTCTTCATCAGTGTATCCAATTTATGGTGTGCATTATACATGAGATTTTAAGAAATCGCCATTTTTACTACTAAAGTACGGGTGACCTTATACACACGTGCACCCTTTACTTGAGTAAATAAGGTAATGAGATATAAAGCAGAAAATAATTACAGGTAATTTAAAAATTAATAACATGCAATAAATTATATACTTAATAAAATTTTACTAAATAATTATTTCATGTTAATAAGTTATATTCACAGCATAGGTTGATAGAAAAAAAAGTGTTATTTTTCCATTATAGAGGCTTTCACATTTTGTTTTATAGCTATTCGGCACAATTTGAGCTTTAGAAAATGAGATTTATTGCAAAATGATACAAACAGCTATGAAAACAAACCAAATGAATGCTTATATTTACATATATATCTATATTAATATAAATATAATTCTGCATTTACACACATTTATACATTTATATACGTATATGCATTACAATTCTTTTTTATATACAACTTACTTATGTTTGCATAATAAAATAAATAAAAGGCCTTTTCATATTAAATAAACTACTATACAAATGTTGAAAAAACTGTTTGTGTACATGAAACAGAAAATAGGTTGGCAGAAAATATTTTGCAACACTTATAGTTTTCAAAGTGTATTTTACTTGTAGTGTATATTAGCTTATACACTTTAAGTATATCTAATTTACCATTAATCTTATCCTATAATTTACTTATAGGGTATTTTAGTTTTTTTATATAATGAAATAATTTATTTAAAATATCATGTAAATTTAATTTTTTAACCATTTCTATTCTAAAATAATAAAGTTCGCATGATGATTATTGTACGGCTAAACTATTTGCTTAACCAGTGTGCTGAGTATTTAAAATGGCTATAAATGCCCATAAAAATGAGTTCTGACACATAAAATTCTGTGCCGTTATACGATCAATCCACAAATTACAGAATTTTCAGTGGAAGAATAAGAAAAGAAACATATCTTACCACAAATTTATTTTAGTGGAGAAAATGAGTCAGTATATTGATTTAAAAATATCGCTACTGTTACAATCAAAATTTGCCATTTTTTCCATTTTATTACAGACGCCAGAACAATGAATGAATCAAGAAAAAAGAATTCATTCATAAGTAATGAATCACTCAATAAATGGAACACTCCTACAGACGATGTTTTGAAATAAATTCAATCGCCTTTGAATTAACAAAACAAAATATTTATCTATAAAAAAAAGGAAGAATTTTTAAAATCCGTTAATCTAGCACTTAAACATGCTTTCAGGAAATTTACCTTAGATTTTTTGGCAAAGCTTGTTTAATGGCTGTCTGGTAATAAATATTAGGGGAACTTGGGGTAAAGTGAAATACTTAAAAATAATTGCAATTTTTAAAATGAATAAAGGGAAAATTTATTTGAAATTTTACACTACATAATTTATAATACCCTTGACTTATAAAATTAATTATTTTCAAATTTTTATTTTTGAATTTCTGTGGTGTATTAAGGATATAACAAAGTAGTAGAAAATTATCACTTTGCCCCAGGCATGGGGCAAAGTGATAATGTTAATGGGTCAAAGTGAAATATAAAAAAGATCCCTTCTATAAATGACTTTTTGCAGTTGTTTGACAATTATGCTAATCTGCATAAGAAACTAATTTATCCCTGTCTCAGTTCTTTCACTTTACACAAATTTCCCAGTGTTTCTGTATAGTATACAAGACTTGTATCATCAGTTATAGGCCACACAAAAAAATCTTTTTTTGTCCGTATGGACGCATGAACTTAACTGCAAGAAAATGTGGTCCATCTTGTGAGGGAAACGAAATCACTTTACTAATAAATTGCTTCTTAGTATCCAGACCTTTATTTGAGTTCAACTCAATCAAAAGAAAATTCTCATTATTTATTTCACTGAATCCCACTTTTTCTGTGAAAAGCTGAACTTCACCCTTGTCTTCAGTGAAGTAATCTTCCTGGGCCTGAAATTCATCTTCTGTCTCACTGTTATCATCACAAATATCAGATTCTACTGATGAGATGGATGAACCTGAATATTCATATTTTTTAATGTGTCACTTTTTCTTTCTGTTAGAACCTTAAGATGCTGCAAATAAGCTCTTAGCTATCTTTGGCTTACAAGTTGAAGCAGTCATCAGTTTCTTTTGCTCTTGTAAATTCTTCAGTGCAGGACTTGAGGTTAAAACCATAGTTTTATCATGTTTTTTATTTGAATGCTTGACACTATGTTTGGCAACAGGAATAGGCAATATATCTCTCGGAGAAACATGGTTTTTTTTTTCCATTGTAGGCAATGCACTTATTTTGCTTGATCCAGGCTCATTTATGTCAGATGATTGAGCATCTTTTATTGCAAATGTTCTCCTATATCTTCCCAAGCCTTTTTTAGAAGCTTCTGAAACATCTGCATCTTCTTTTACTCTTTTAACTCTCCTATACAGTGTAACAACTGGTATTCCAAATTGTTTAGCTGCTGAATTAAGACTCATCTGGTCAGTACCTGTTACTGCCTAACAGTAGCACACATTGATGCTTCAGACCAGGATTGCTGCTCTGTCTTTCTCATGTATGTTTTTACCATTATACACCTAAATATGTAAACAAAGTTATCTTAAATTTTAAAAATTATATTTATGTTTTAGGGGCAAAGTGAAATAAAATATTTCAGTTTGCCCCATCCCTAAAATTCTTTTTCACTTTGCCCCTTTCATTTTGCCCCGCATGTAGTAAAATTTTTTTATAAAAATTACAAACCAAAAATAGGCCAAATATTAAATAAACAAATACTTCACTAAACAGCTGAAGAATCTAATTTAAACTTACAATAATGACTATGAGAATTTTATCAGTATAGAATTCATAAAATGTTATTTTTTTACCTAATAATATTACAATGTGATCATCAAATTTGAAAAATTGTCTCTAACATCATATATACTGATCTCATGAGATCATTGTTGTCTGACAGCAAGCAACTAGATGTGAAATAACATAATGCAAATATCTGCAGATAGGTAGCACTGTATACAGATTAAATATTTAACTATTTCACTTTGCTCCTCTATTTCAATTTGCCCCAAGTTCCCCTAAATATATGTAAGAATATATACTCTGTAGGGGACTTTTTCCTTACTTGAAAACCCCCGCTCCATAGTGTTATTACAATGGGAGGTTATTTTCCAATTTTTCATTTAAATTTGAGAATTTTTGAAAGATTTTTTTTTTCCGCATATGATATTGAGTTCTGTTTAACATGCATCAATTTTTTACTGCTTCGATTTTAGTTGCAGATTTTTCTTAAAAAGATACTTTCAATTTCAAAACCAGTTCTGAAACTGAAAGAACCTTTTTATAAAAAATCTTACATTGAGATAAAAAAAAGTAAAAAATTGCCATAAAGATCGAATTTAGCTAACTTGTTCAAAAAAAGCTTAATAATATTCAAATTTAAACAAGAAATTCAAAAATAGAAAAATAGCCTGCTCATTGGTTTAACATTACAAAGCAGGTGTACTCAAGTGAATGAAAATTCCTTTTAAAAATGTTGGCCATCGGCTTTTGAATTCCCCTCCATAATGTCAAGTTTTCTGATATTTGATTTATTTATATCTACAATGGTGCAAAATGACAGGAGTGATCATGTAATTGCCTAAATAAAAAATATGATTATATTAATCTTCATATAAACTATACAAATTTAGTGTATTATACTAAGCACTCAATATAAACATAAAGCAAACATTCTAAAACAATTATTATAAATATAATATAATGCATTGCATTCTTACTTGGTTTGCACTGGAAGCAAAATGATAAGAGTAAAACGATTTTTCTAAATGATAGAAGTATTATTTGTCAATTGGGCTACTTTTGTGTTTAATAATTTCAGTACAACACTGTAGCATAGAGTTTACATAGTTTTAAATTTGTTTAAGTGATAAAACATGTCATATGTTCCAGATTTCAGTTTTTAATTTTGCTTTCCGATTCCGTTGTAAATTTTGACGAACTTTCATTATATATTGTGCTCTATAATACCCCAAACGTTGTTCGTAAGATTTAGATTTGAACCATTTGTTGGTAATCATGTTTGTGATTTTTATTTATCTTCAAACCACTTTTTATGTCTTTTTCTCAGTGAATTTAGGCATTGTCTTGTTAAAGGTAAAAGGTGGTAATATTTTTCACTTAGGTTCAACAAAAGGTTTACTAACATATGAATAAAGATATGTCTATTTTGTTTATTTATCTGGAAAAGCAATTAGGTATAAGTTTGCTTACTGAGGAAATGGAAGCCCAAACTACTAAGTAGCCTTCACTTAATTGACATGCGTAAAATATGTATTTTATAGTTTCAAAACCATAAAAATATTCATATATCAGTACTATCTGGAATATCGAAATTAAACTTTTTTCAGCACTGAAGATAATTTTGGACCATTTCATTTGCTGCTTCATTAGTTTTTCTGCAAACAGAAAGCCCCCTTTTTTCTGCCAGATGCTAAACGCAAACATTGATGGGGAAAGAACTTAGGACATTTTCATTGTTCTTTGTATGGTAGATATTGATGTGGACATCTTTATTTGGCTTCCAAAACCTTTTGCTGTTGTTATTTCCCTTGGAACCATGCAAAAAGTCAAATATTCAGATCATTTTAAAACTTTGAAATTTTAATTTCATCAACAATCTGTTGAAATTACTTTTCAATGTTGTTATAAACTAGAAATTACCCTTTTTCCAAGTTACAATGAATTTTGATTCACCTTGTAATCCACATGCGAACTAAAGAAATGTGCTCAGAATCTTTTCTAATCGTGTTTTTTAAATGATCTGAGAAAATATCCACTAAGCAAGTTCCATGCTTTTAGAAATATCGACTGCGTTCAAGGCTATAGTTAGAAGTGAACTATTAGGGGTGGCCAGAAAAACAAGGAACAGTTCCTAGAGAAAAAACGAAGGAACTGTTTCTTTTTGCGAAAAGGAACTGTTATTTTTGAGGTAAAATTTCATCTGTCGCCAAACCAAACGATGACGCATTTTTCTCTCTATTGCGATTGGTTGATGACGGCAAAAGGATTACCAAACATCAAGGATCATCATTAGATATTGTTATAAGGTGCCAGAAAAGTGGGAAAATCGTCTGAATAACGATGCCAAGCAGAGGAGCAGCTTAAAAAGGAACGTTTTTTAGGGGGAAAAACAGTGACTTTTGTTTTATATTATCATTGCGCAGCCGCAGAAAAACGAATGGAACAGATTGTGGAATGAACAAGTGTAACTAGTTTTTTTGGAACAGGTTGTTCGTTCCAGGAACAGGTTCCTTTAGCTGTTTCTTCTATGTTTTTTCCGTTTCAAAGTCGAGCTTCTTCTCCTAATATGATATGCTGTTATAGTTTTCAAAAAGTTGTGTGGGAGAAGGGAGGGAAAAAAGATCTTAGTTGTCAGGCTGAAAATTCAGTTATCCGTTTTAATTTTGATACATGACCGATTACCGATAGGATAAGTGCTGCCGGACGCTTAAAACTAGACAAAAAATATAAGAGGTTTGAAAGGGGGGGTAAACTAGCTTTTCTTTCTTTTTTTTTTTTTAGAAGGTTAGAAGATTAGGTGATAGGTATTTTGTGTTTTCAAGGCCTTCAAATTTTCTAACAGTTGCGGAAAAAAAAACAGTCATTGACGAGAGTGACCAAATGTATATGTATGTGCGCAGCAAGTTTTTGGTTTTAAATAAGTCTGCCCAAAAAGGGGGGAGGGGTGATCAGCCCCTCGCTTCCCCTCGGATCCGTCATTAAAATATACTTTTATACATTATCTTTCTATTAAAGTTGAATAAATAACGATGACGCCGCTGCATCTCTGTTGTAAATGATTTTTTTTTTTTTCACTCATATTAAGAAAACTTTTTTTTTCTTTTAATATTTTTTGCAATTTTAAATTATGATTGATTATATGAATTTGATGATATAAAAACAGTAGCATTTTAGAATTTGAATTGGGATTTAATATATTTAGCTCTAAATTTTATGTTTACTTTATTAAAATAAAATACTTCAAGAAAAAAAATCAAATTTTAATGTGATAATCTTTAATGCTTTCATTTTAAAATGTTTGGTCACATTTCTTTCAGTGGCGCAGCGAGAATTTGGTTCTAGGGGGGGGGGGGAGTTGAGTTTCTGATAACGGTGTTTGCCGGTTATTTGAATCGCAGGTTCATCGAATCAGTACTAATTTGAATATTCACTGTATAATACTTAAACTGAAACAGCATCTGTGTGGCAGAAAATCATCATTCTTTTAGCATAATACGTCTCTGAAAAATAATTTAGTTCAAATAACCAATTTTCATTTAAGGTTGTTTGCAACTGCTCCACTCAACAAGCGCAAAATGTTTTGATGTAATTACAAATTCATTATTTAACAGAAAGATATAAAATTGGAAGGCCTGACTGTGAAAGCGATTTCGAATTGAACTTATTTTTACCATTTTATGATACTTAAATTACCTATCCAGTTCTAAGCTATTTCGATCACGTGATCACCTGTTTTTTGCTTGCTTTCGGCCGGTTTTTCTGCTTTCGTCGGGAAATGTGCTGAAAAACATCCACTTTGAAGGCTTGTTATGAAAGATCTATTGCATTTTTAAAAAACAGAAAATTGAGTGCAATTAGACAGATTCTGAATAACAACACCTGCCATTTTCATGCATTTCCGAACAAAAATAAATTAAAGCATATGTCACAAAGTTGCTCTTTTTGATTTAAGAGCACCCTTAACTAATTCATGTAATTTGCACTTTCACAGTTATAAGTAGAATTTTCGCCATTTAATTGAATTACTTTATTAAATGAAATATGATTTAATAAAGCGGTGGATTCTGAAATACGCAAATAGGTTTAAATATTAAGTTCGGTTTTGATTAAAATAAGTGGCAATTATAGTAATATTTCTTAGCTCTTGGATGGGTTTTAATCCCAAAACCCTTTCCTTGGCTGCGCCACTGTTTCTTCTTACCCCTCTCTACCCCCTTGGCACAAACTGTCACAATTTTATGAATCCTCCTTCCCCCCCCCCCTCTGCAAGCATGACGCTATTTGGGGACAGCTTCTAACTAGACAATGTATGCAATTAAATAACAGCTCAGCAAAACTGAATTACAACATACCTTCTTTGCTTTGTTTTGTGAAGTATTCGTAAACTGAACACGTGTTCATTATTGGAACATAAAATTCCCTCGCTAAAGAGTTTGTTTACCGATCTACTTGTAAACAGAAGAGTTCGTTAACTGATCACCTAATGTAATATTATTAGATGTAACATTTTGCTTTTTTTTTAAATATTTTGTTCAACAAAGGTATAAATTTAATTGGATGTATAAAATTACTACCACTGCTACTACTACTAATAATAATAATAATAAACACTTATACGCTGAATTATGTGTGAATTTCCACACTTCACCATTCCTACCACAATTTTCTCTCTATAACTTATTTATTTATTTAAATATTGCTCTTATGCAAATAAATAATAAGTACATTTCAGGCAATGTTCAAATTATAATTATTTTTAAAAAGAAGCACTAGTAACATTTGTACACTGAAAGTCGAATACATATTTTAGAAAATATTTACTTTAACAAGCGAATGGATTGGTTTAGTTTGTGTTGAGCGATTATCTACTCGAGGGATTTAGGACCAGAGGGGAGAGCCCTTTGTGGGGGTCTTTCTAAGGGAACCTAACCGGTATTTACGCAAGGTTCGAAGAATACCACGAAAACTCCGAATGGTTAGGCCGACGGTCGCGATTGGTTCGAACCCAGCACCTGCCACAGTTATAAGCAAAATTTTACTTATAACTGTGAAAGTGCAAATTACATGGATTAGTTAAGGGTGTTCTTAAATCAAAAAGGGCAACTCTGAGACACATGCTTTAATTTATTTTTGTCACAGTTGAGAGGTCAGAACCTCTTGGTTAACAAACGAATGAATAAAGACTTAATATATGATGAAATGAACAAAGAATGTTCAAAAATTAATAAAATATGTAATTTAAATTAAATAAGCAACTCAGTAAAATGTTATTCTTCAAACTTAGTTCTTAAATTTGTATTACAAAATATTACTGCTAAAAATTTCATTTTAATTCTTGAAATTAAAAGATTGTTAAATATTACTGTAGCTTTTTGCTTCTTAAAAAAAAGGGAGGAAGGGGGGCTTTAAAAATTCTACACCACGTTTTATTAAATATTTTTAACCCGAAATTTAATTTTCTTTGTGTACATTTTTTTTCTTTTTTTTTTTGTGGATGAACCATTAGATTGTATTTATAGCCAGTGGCGTAGCCAAGAGGAGGGTTTTGGGGTTAAAACTCCTCCCAGAGCTAAGAAATATTACTATAATTGACACTTATATTAATCAAAACCGAACTTAATATTTAAACCTATTTGCGTATTTCGGAATCCTCTGCTTTATTGAATCATATTTCATTTAAAAAGTGATTCAGTTAAATGTCGAAAATTTTACTTATAACTGTGAAAGTGCAAATTACATGGATTAGTTAAGGGTGTTCTTAAATCAAAAGGGCAACTTTGTGACATATGTTTTAATTTATTTTTGTTCGGAAATGCATGAAAATGGTAGGTGTTGTTATTCAGAATCTGTCTAATTGCACTCAATTTTCTGTTTTTTTTTTTTTTTAAACATAATAGATTTTTCATAACAAGCCTTCAAAGTGGGCGTCTTTGAGCACATTTCCCGACAAAAGCAGAAAAACCGGCCGAAAAGCAGGCGAAAAACGGGTGATCACGTGATCAAAATGGCTTAGAACTGGATAGGTAATTTAAGTATCATAAAATGGAAAAATAATTGATTCCACAGTCAGGCCTTCCAATTGTAAAAGCGTCAAAACGTTTTGCGCTTCTTGAGCTGAGCAGTTGCGAACAACCTTAAGTGAAAATTGGTTATTTGAGCTAAATCATTTTTCTGAGACATATGCTAAAAGAATGATGATTTTCTGCCATACAGATGCTGTTTCAGTTTAAGTATTATACAGTGAATATTCTAATTAGTACTGATTCTATTAACCGGCGATTCAAATAACCGGCAAACACCGTTATAACCGGCACTCAACCCCCCCCCCCCTCCCCTAGAACCGAATTCTCGCTGCGCCACTATTTATAGCAGTTATTTTAAGTATTGATCCTGGGTTCCAATCAATATTTTTATATTGATAAACCCACTATTAGAATGTTTTGAATATTTCATCATCTTTCCCAAATAACATTCTCTTAATTTCGGTGTAACGAAATTTTTACTTAAAAACTGAAATAAAACAAATAAACAAACAAAAATAAAATAAATAAATAAAATAAAATAAACGGAAAAAAATGTATATCCAGATGTTCTTTTGTATCAGAAGCCCTCTTCATTGATTAAAATTCCTTTTTCCACTATTATTCACAAGCACAACCTGACCGCAGTACTAAAGCAAAGAAAGGAGGAGAAAAAAAGCGGTCTTTAATCTCTGAGAGCAAACAATCAATCAATGCCCTGTCTGTTACTGGAACAGTTCCAGAATGTCACTGAAACTGAAACAGGTCTTCATTCCTTGTTCGTTTCGAGATCACGTGACCCGTTTCAAAAAAGCAGTTCCAAATTTCGTCGGAACGGTTCGTTTTCGTTTTCCAAAAGGAGCTGGAATGTCCACCCCTATGAACTATAGGGGGGAGGGGGGCACATAATTTTTTTTCTCTCTTTCTCTGACGCAGAAAGATAAATAAGTGCATATTCACATTGTAAATAGTACTAAGTTTCTTATTAAACTGATGTAATGAGTTCATTTTATACTAAGAAAGCGTGTGATGGTGAAAAATTTGAGTGTAAAACTAGTTTAAGATTAAATATCATATTAGCTTCCTATCTGGAAATATTATGAGTAAGTGTTGGTGTCGTTATTTTAGTTGCAATTTAGTATTCCTACAAAACGGTGAAAGGGCCTCAAAACTAAATTAGATTTTTGAACAGGATTTCATTTGAAGTTTTGAAACATTAAATTGTTTATTGACCTAGAAATCTTTTCCAGGAGAGGCTCAAAATATTTTAGGGGGGGGGGGGGTACGCATATCACCCACTTAGCTACAGCCCTGGTTCTTATCATTTTATTGCTGTATAAATTTAACAAAATACATACATGAAAGATTAAAACATATATACATAATTGTTGTAAACAATTTAGTATTAATTGTAATACCATCTATATAATTTTAGCACAACAATTTGATCATTTGCAGAAAAAAAGCAAATTGATTTTTTAGTTTTTGCATTGTTCCTATCATTTTGCATCCCACTATATTTTAAATATCCCATGCGGAAATTAATATTTTTAACTTCTTTTTCCCATGTACTCATCTTAAAGGATGCTTCTTTTTTTCTTAGTTCTCAAAACATTTCAAATGTATGTTAAATTTAATATTAAATTTAATTTTTTTTTTTTTTTTTTTTTTTTTTTTGCATATGATAGTTGAGATCGGTTTTTAATATGACAGTTTTTTACTTTTTCCATTTTGGTTGCAGATTTTTCTTAAAAAGGTATTTTAAATTTCGAACCAGTATCGAAATTGAAAGTACCTTTTTAAAATAAAATTGCAACCAAAATCGAAAAAAGTAAAAAAAATAGCCTTATTAATGACTGACATCAACTATCTTATGCAAATAAATATTGCTTAAAAATATTCAAGGTTAAACGAGAAATTCCAAAATAAACTGTCCATTAGTTTAACATTACGAAGCAGATGTATTCAATTGAGTGAATAGTCCCCTTATGAAACTTGGAATCTAACT
Organism: Maratus speculifer; assembly: GCA_964019185.1. Taxonomy (NCBI): domain Eukaryota; kingdom Metazoa; phylum Arthropoda; class Arachnida; order Araneae; family Salticidae; genus Maratus; species Maratus speculifer. Next base: position 850,628 of record CAXHSM010000929.1, read on the forward strand.
CAACTTTGGACAATTCTTCTACAATGTTAAGTCTATCGGTGTTTGATGCATTCGTATATTTAAAATATCTCTTGGGAAAAATAATAATTTTAACTTCTCTTTTTTGTGTATTCTTGTTAAAAGTTGTTTGGTTTTTCTTAGTTCTCAAAATATTTCTAAAATCTATGCTTAATTTAATATTTTATGTGTTAAAAGCTAATGATATGTGAATGAAATTTTAACACTTCCTAGAAAATTAATGTATATTTTAGAAAATTTTTTGAAAAGTAAGAAAACCAGTGAGATTTTTTAAGAAGTGTATACAAAATATAGAAGTAAATATATTAATTTTTAAGGGGATATTTTAAATATACAAATACACCAAATGCCCAGAGGCTTTACATTAATGAAGACAAATCTTAATTTGAGATCCCTCCTTAAGACTTTATGGTGAATCCTAGAACAAGTAATACAGTGAATTCAGGACCTCAGTAGAGTAGACATCCTTAAATCCGCACAGCTTGGGACCAGAAGTTGTGAGGATTTTAGAATTTTGTGGATTTCTGGTCATTGCTTTGTTTATATTTTTTAAAATATAATTACTAATAAAATCAAAAGTATAATGAATGCTTACAATACACAAAATATTAAAATAAGTAATAAACTAAAATAATAAAAATGTAGATAATTTTTTAAATGATTAAAATAATTAAAACAAAGGTTGAATTAATAATCAGTTATGAATGATTAAATATTCGGTACTTACGTATTAACGCCACTGCAGCAGAAGTTGCATTAGCTTCAATAGTTGCTCCAATAAAAAGCAATCTTGTTGTTCACAAGCGCACAAAAATGGCATCAAAACTAAGAAAAAAAGCACTAAAAATCACTAAAGCACTAAAAAAGCAGTCAAAAATCAGCAAACAACAAGACAACAAGGAATTCGAAAGATAACTGTGTGCGCGTTCATACAATAAGATTGCTCTTTATTTGCTAATTAGCACAACTTCTGCTGTGGTGGCGTTAATACGTAAGTACCATTTTTTTAAAAATATAAAATAACATTTAAAAGGCATTTTTTGAGATTGCATATTAAATTAATTACTAGCTTTCATAATTATACCAAATATTCATTTTAAGGTGAAATGTAATTTTCTTAAACTACTCAATGAAACTTGGATGATAAACATATAATACTCATTCACATCAAAATTATAAATCAGGAAAGTTTAATTTCAGGTTTAGCCAGACTTAATAACCACAAAAAGCTTGATTAATAGTGGAGAGGGGGTTAGTGAGGACAAGGGATTAGTGTAGACATTCAAAATAACAATTTAAATAATGTAGAAAAAATTACTAAAAAATTTACACAAACTGACAACAATGTACTCCGTACTAAGCAAAAATTTTGTTGCACAAAAGATTAAAAAGCTTTTGAATAGTTGCAAGAAGTTTAATTTTATGCATGAAAAGTAATAATATAATATCTTTTTCATTTTTGCAGTACAAAATATTTACATTTAAAATCCAATTAAGAGGTTGCTATAAGACAAGTGTGACTTGTCTTCTTTATTTCTATAACTTTCATTAAGAGTTTAAAATTGGTTAAAAAAGAATTGGTTAAATGAAGAATAACTTCAGAATGTCAGCATGGGGTTAGTGTAGACTCAATACTAGGGGTTAATGTAGACAGCTTATTATATTGCATAATTTGTATTTTATTAACTAAATTTATTATGATGTAAAGATTTACAGAAAGTATGTTAACTTACCAAATAAGACTATTTTCCATATAAATAAGGATATGTATTGAAATTTTCAACAAATGATTTCAAGCGGAAATTTGAAATTTTTCTTTTGCTATTTTTTTTGTTTAAATTCGCCAATTTCGCATTTTTAGAGGATTAACTTAGCCTTAATTTTAAATTAATTCAATAAAATAGATTATACATTTTTTTCTATGTTGGTTAAAAGCATTAGAAATATCAACTGTTACATTATTATAAACGAATTCCATCGTCACCAACTCTTAGATGTTGCAATATTGTGTATTTTGTAGGCAGAGTTGAAAGTGTAAATGGTTTTAATATCTACGAGGTTGTATTTCTGCAGAAAAAAAGATCCAGCACATCATTTTACTTTTCTTGATATGAAAAATAATTCAAAAAATTAAAAATGGGGAACAATCGAAAAAAATCATACAACTTGTGATTGTTGGTGCTACTTCTTTCTCCATAAACCCTTTAGACTGTAATTTAAACTTAGAAGTTTAGATAATAACAATAATTGTTAAGGAATATTTCTGAAAAAATTACCTGTCCGCACTATTCCCCAACATATTTTGGTTTTGTCTACACTAACCCTTACAAGGGGTTAATGTAGGCACATGGATCAATGCTAAAAACTGTCAATTTTCTTATTGTTTAATTGTATTTATCATCATCTTTCCTGTATAGTAATAAACAGGAAATATCATTCTTTAATTTGAGGAGGTTGCGAAATTTTAAAAATGCTCTTAGAATTTTATAAAATTAAATGAAATTTTTTATGTCTACACTACCCCACCCCCTCTCCCTTACATAAATATATTTGGTAAGAAGATTGTAATGACCAGTGATAGCAGAAATAACTTGAAATTTTTTTAGTAATAAAGTTATTCTTCCTTCATGAAAAAACATGAATTCAATAATCTAATTAAAAAAATTACACATTAAAAAATGTATGGAATTGATGTAAAACTAAAAAAGTAAATTTTTGCACCTACATCAGAATTGAACGTTTCATTGTTTACATCTGTAAATTATATGTGGATTTTAGAGAGTTGTAGATTTTAGGAGTGCGGATTTGAGGGAGTCTATTGTATTATTTTGTGTTAAACAAAATTTCATTTTAAAAAGCTACATTTTTTTGTGATTATTATTTTTATTAAAAAAGCATTCCCAAATGAAATGCACATTAATTTTATAAAAACATCACCAAAAAAATTCATTTTGTAAATGAAATGTCGTAATTTTTTTTTTTTAATATCTTGCCATGGTGGCCACTTTGATGCCTTTTTAATGTGCATTACGCATATTAAAAAACTGCAACTGCACTCTCTCGATTTAGTTGTCACTAAAGACTAATAAACGAACGATTAAATAATAAATAAACGATTAAAAACAGTAGTGCTGTCAAGAATATTTTCCATCATAGAAATATTTTGTACTTTTTTTGTTGATAACTACATCAACTTTTACAGAACTAGATAAAATAAGTTTTAATCAGTTTACTTAGGCTGTGATGTAGCAAATTGTCTAATTGCTTAAAATTTGTACACGAGGGTAGAATGATTTTTTTTAATTTCAATGTGCTGTACTTTTCAAAAACTTATTTAAAAAAAATTATGATGGAAATTTTATATAATCATGGTTGGATTATGCTTGGAGGTGCCACCAGATGGGCACACTCTCGATTATTATTAAAATTTTGACAAATTTCGTAATTTTTGTTGAAATTAACAACTGAGTACTGAATGCTTTTATAGCATACAAAGGTAATCTATATATACATAAACATATGCTTGAGGATGTGAATTTCAAAACTCCCTTTATTGACAATTTGGAAAAAATAATTGTTGTTCTCGGTAGCGAATCGGGCAATCTGAATCTTTTAATTGGTTGGATTCCACAATTTATTTAATTTTATTCGTTTCCTGATTGTCCAAGTTTAATACCCAAAAATGGAATACTTCTGTCTTTTATTTTATCCATTTTCTGATTGGTCCAAGTTTAATGTCCAAAGACTGAATATTCTGTTGCCACAATGACAAAAAGAGTAATAAAAACTTTAAAAAATAATAATAATTTAAAAACAAATTAGGATAGATATTTCCAATAAATTTCATTAAATGAGCATTTTTTCTCTGCATAACGGCGTAAAAATTAAAAATGTGCGATGTTAAGAAGTTAAAAAATTTGCAATTCCAAAAATTGTAAAGCTGAAATTTTTATTTAAAATTTGTTTGTGATGGGTCTAGAAGTATTAATGTTTAATCCATGGCGTATATAATATGAAGCGTTCAGAAGTCAGCCTGTTTAACTCTATCAAATAAAAATGCACATTTTAAACAGATAAAGTTATCTATCTTTAATCTACTGTTTTTTTATCATTGGTCTAGGAATATTAATGTTTATTGCAGGGTGCATGTAATATATGACTCGTTATAATCATCCTAAAAATTATGTTTAAATTATTAATTTATATTAAATGTTTAAATTATTAATTTAAGTTATTAATTTAAATATAGAATTCATTTATAAGTCTTTAAAATTTGAGTCTTTGAAAATATCCTTTTCCAAATAGTCATCGTAATTTGTTAAGTTACATTTTATTTAATTCATTTATTTTTTGATGAATTCTGAACAGAGTTGTATGTTTTCCGGAATATTTTGAAATAAAAAATTTTCTGGTAAATTTTCTAAGACACTAAAATTAATAAAGAGTTGTAAAATTAAACTTTTAATCATTTGAGGCTAAAAGCAAATAAAACTAAAGTACTTTCATCAACTCTACATATGATGTCCTTTTGAGGTTTCCCTATTCAAACAAAAAACAAGCTAAATTGAATAATTAACAAAGCATAGGCAAAAAGATTTGTTTTCAATCATGTATAAAGCTAAACATTTAAAATAATAACCTTTTAATAACTATTATGAATATATACTGTCCCAGTAATGAATTAAAAATACCATATTGGACAAAATACTTTACTAAGTTGATCTATGAATATCTGTAATGAAAAATTTTTTTTTTAAATAACTGCATATTTTCCCACAAAAAATAAAATGATTTTTTTTTTATTAATGATGCTGACACATGAAAAAGCTGAATAATTATAAAAATAGAAATATCAAAATTCCATGATGTTAATGTCTTAACTTTCTGGTTCACTCTCAGAACTGGCAATCATAGGGTGTCCTAAAATCAGAATTACTCCTACTAAATGAAGATTCTGTGTCTGTGTGTTACTTTAACAGATCATGCTCAGAAAAAAATTTAAAATCACGACATTGTCATCGCTTATCAAATGGAGATTTTCTGAAAGCAATACCATCTTCGCAATGCATTCATCTGTCAATCTATTTCTTTTTTTTTACATTGCTAAATGCTTTCTAATTGTGTTTACATGAAGAAGCTGTTGGAGGAATATTCAGAATTCTGATTGCGACCTGTTCTATTTTTCTACTTCTTCCTTCTGTAGTTCTCTTGCATTACAATAACCTTTCCACCAAGATCTTGAAGATATTTTACTGACAGCTTTCCAAATGACGTCTCTACCCCAGAGCTTTTTGCCCAGTATTCTGCTATATCCGAGATTACTGCAACTTCATTAATATCAGGAATTTTTTATCAATTTTGAATATGGTTATAATAGCTGTCATTAAATCATCTCCTGACAAATGTGTCCACAATATTGTGGATCCAAAAGATTTGAGTACACCTAGTGGAAACAAAAATTGTATCTCTTATTTAAAAATGATTTAACAGACTTTTCTTCTTCTTTGTTCAGGGATGACAGGCCACTGCTCGGTTATTTTCACATTAAATTTTTGAAATATAACTGTAACTTCTGGAATAACTGGTGCATCACCTTCCAATTTCTATATTGCTGCAGAAATGGGTAAAAGCATGTTGTATGCAGACTGAGCTTGCCCCTAAAATGCATCATTATCCGGTAACTGTTTTCGTACATTTGAAGGCAGTGATATTGTGTCATCTATAGCAGCATAACGTAAGCAATTCTTTGTGTGCAGTAAACTGTCAAAACATTTTGATGCTGAACCCCATCTAGTTTCTTGCTGGCAAAATAAGAGAACTTTCCTTCCCTTGTTTTTCTTTCAGGATTGCCTTCATTGTTTGATTGGCCATATGATGATTCTTAAACAATTTCACAATTGCATTTTAACAATATTGTTCGAATTGAATTCAAACATTATATCTTTTGCCAAGCGTTTTAACCCATGAGCAAAGCAGCCAAATATAATTAAGTGAGAAGATTTTTCCTGCAACATTTGCCAAGCTAATTTCGTACTCTTTGCATTGTTAGTTACAAAGGCTATTATTTTAGAAGGACCTCTCTTTCAATCTCTATTTCCACAATTTCTGCCATGTATTCTTCAGTATGACGAGGAGATTTTGTATTCACTGCTTTTAAGAATATTGGCTCAAATGTTGCAAACATTGTGTTCGTTAAAGGATGGCAAAGATATGGTAAAAAAAAATAACTAATAAGAGAAAATCTGGAATGTTCAAATATGTCTTATAAAAAAATTACTAAAAAATTGCCTGTTTCACATTTAAAATTTTCTTTTGAGGAAAAATATAGTGGAAAATTTTCTGTTTTGGGAAATTTTAATCCCCACATCACTAATTCCAAACTAAACATATTTGTACATTCTGTTCACATGCCTGCAAAAATAGTTGATTTTTGCCTCACTGTTTAAATCTATACTTGTTTCAACTAATGATGAGAAATTATAGAATTTCATCCTTAAATTTGCTTTATTTTTAATTTATAATATTTATTAAAACAACTTTCAACTTTAATGCTTAATATTTTATTATGGTAAATTCGTTTTATGATGGTAGATATTGCAATTACAAGTTATAATTTTATAGATAATTTCATCACTATATAATTATAAAATACACTTGATGCAGTTTTAATTTTCCAAGCATCAGATAATTAGTTTTTTACTGTAGTTTTTTTATAGTATCATACAAATTTTATTTCAATTCAGTATAATACATTCATTTTAATTGTTCATGATAAGTTTATTTTTTCTTATAAACTGCTTTTTAATGAATCATAAAAGTGATTAAGGTATTTCTGTTTATTGCAGGTTAGCTATACATCAAATAAATCAAAACTATCTTTAAAATCTAAAATATGCAGCAAAATATTTTTCCAGAAAACATCATTGGAAAAAGAGTTTTCAGCTCACAGCAGAGAAAATATTTTACGTGTGAAATATGCAACAAGAATTTCTCACAAAAGAGTCACTTAAACATACACCTGTTAATTCATTCTGGTAAGAAATCTTTCATCTGTGAGATATGCAACAAGCATTTCACTCAAAAGATTAATTTATACAGTCATCTGTTAATTCATACTGGTAAAAAAACGTTTTGTGTGTGAAATATGCAACAAGAAATTTTCTCAAAAGCGTGATTTAAGCAGGCACTTGTTAATTCATTCTGGTGATAAACCATTTGCTTGTCAGACATGCAACAAAAACTTCTCTGACAAAAGTAGTTTAAACAAACATTTGTCTATTGAGTCTGAAGAGAAATCTTTTGCATGTGGGACATGTGGCAGTAAATTTTTTTACAGGAGTTGCCTGAGAAAACATCTGTTATTGCATACTGGTGAAAAACCTTTTATGTGTGACACATGCAATAAGAAATTCTCTAATAAGAGTAATTTAAGAAGACACCTTTCAATTCATACTGGTGAAAAACCTTTTGTGTGTGAGATATGTAACAAGAAATGCTCACGAAAAGGTGATTTAAAAAATCATCCCTTAAGTCATACTGGTGAAAAACCTCTTGTTTGTGATATATGCAACAAAAAATCCACTCATAAGAGTAATTTAAACAAACATCTGTTAAATCATACTGGTCAGAAACCTTTTGATTGTGAGATATGCAACAAGAAATTCTCTCAAAAGATTAGTTTAAGCAGACATCTGTTAATTCATACTGGTCAGAAACCTTTTGATTGTGAAACATGCAACAAGAAGTTCTTACATGAAAGTGATTTACACAGACATGTGTTAATTCATACTGGCGAAAAACATTTTGTGTGTGAGATATGTAACATGAAATGCTCACGAAAGGGTGATTTAAAAAAACATTTGTTAATTCATACTGGTGAAACACCTTTCGTTTGTGAGATATGCAACAAAAAATTCTCTCAAAGGAGTAATTTAAACAAACATCTGTTAAATCATACTGGTCGGAAACCTTTTGATTGTGAGATATGCAACAAGAAATTCTCTCAAAAGGGCCATTTAATCACACATCGCTTAGTTCATACTGGTGAAAAACCTTTTGTTTGTGAGACATGTAACAAAAAATTTTCTGTAAAAAGTAATTTAAACAAACATCTGTTAATTCATTCTATTTAGAAACATTTTGATTGTGAAATATGCAACAAAATGTTTTCTTATAAATGTGATTTAAGCAGACATGGGTTCATTCATACTTCTGAATATTTGCGAGAGATATGCAATCTTCAAATAAGCATCTGTTAAATAATAGTGATAGTGAAATTGTCCTTGCAACTTTTTTCCCATTGACCTTAATGTGAGAATCCACTTTGACTGCTCATGTTAATGAACTTTACATACTACACACTTCATTTTGTGTAGTGATCGTACTGTAGAAAACGTTAATAACATATTAAAATTTGAGGCAATTCGGGTGTATTTGCCAGAGTTAGAGCATGGACGTACAAACCAAAGTCATTAGCACTTTTCAACTGTTTAAGTGAATTTTAACAGAATAAATATTTAACAGAAGAACAAGAACGCAAATTCATGCATCAAGCATAGACTATGAAATATAATGCAACTGGAATATTTTATCCAAACTTCACAGTTTTATAGTAGTAGAGTAAAAATATTGTTTTTTTTTCCCCTGAAATGTCAGTAAAGGCTTGGAGACACAAAAAGTTTTTGATTTCCGTGTGTTAGTCTATCTGTTCTGCGATAGCTGCGACAAGCCCATTAGTTTGAAATTAAATGGCATGTTGGTGACGTGCCCGGATTTAACTGTATAGTTTTTGCTATACTTGATTCAACCGTTCTGAAAATATAGAAAAGTAGCTGTTACCTGTGATGTCATGTACGTAGCATTAAATAAAGGTAAATGCATTAATTAAGCTGAACATTTCACTCACGATAAATTAAATTATGTATAATTAACACACACTTTATTAAACTTCACATTAATTAGTTTTATTACATTTTATTACAACTTTAATTCTAAACAGTGTCTAAAATTTAATTTAGTTAGAAAAAAGAAAAATAAGATAAAAGTTAACTTTTTGCGATATCAAATTATAAACAGAAATGTACGGGAATTTTCTTTGTACAACCCTGTATATTACGCGCATATTTTTCTACGTGCCACATATTCAACTTAAATTTAATTTCAACATAAACCCGCGTAAAAATGTAGAAATCACTTTTCCAGGAATTCCTATGCATGGCTGACCATATATCCAGCTTTTTTAATAGATCTGAATAAATGATTTTTACTTAAATTTTACAAACATCGCCTATTATACTAAATGGGACTAAGATTTAAAATGAGATTAATATTTTTAAACACGATTATTCAATCGGTAAATAAATCATAACGGTGTAAATGGGCCATGCTTCGAATCAGGCATGTCTTGGCTGAGACCACCAAAGCTCTTCCCACTGAGCCATCCCGGACGGTCCGGGACTAATAATGTGTATACAAATTTCATTACATTTAAATTTTTGTAACACTATTAAAATACACTGCAAATGATTTTCTTTCCTGAGACATTAATGTGACAGAATACTTTTGAGTACTCGTGTGATTGAGCTGTTAGTACCGAACATATTATGACAAATCTCAATAACATATATTAATTCCATGTAAATCTGACTATATTTACTCAAATTAGTTCACGTACAGGCAGACGGCAGGAAATTGGCTTCTGGCTGACAGACAGGTAGATGTCATAAAAAAACACTTTTCAACCATGTTAGAGAGTTAAAATTGTGAAAATAGGCGAGTCTCTCTTTTTAAACAAAACAAAAATAACAAAAGAAAACAATGTTTGGAGAATTTTTCTACAAAATTGTATTTTACGTGGTATTTTTGTGAAATCTGAATGTGTATATCTTGCACCCTATAAGACTTTAAAGAAATTTATAAATGAAAAAAAACCTTTTTTTAACAGTGACAATAGATTTTCACTATTTTAAAGCTAAATAAAGAAAAAAAATTTGGAATTAAAACCTGTTTGCAAACCACCATTTAAAAACTTGTCTCCAAAATACTTTGATCTCCCGATGCTTAATTACGATATTGGCAAAGGGAAAATGATATTACTTTCATGCATTCAAATTAAATCTTTAGGCATTTTCACCGAAATCACATTAAAAAATGTGAGGTAATGTTTATTTGTATTTTCTGAACTGAACAGCTTTGAGATTTAATACTCATCAAAAATGTTTTATTTTTATGATCAATCGAGTTATAATTTTGATTTTTAAGAATGATAAAAATTATTTTCTGCTAATTATGATGTTATTTACGACATTGATAACTTTGCGGTACATATAGAAATTCTCTATTTACTTTCTTTTTAACTTGTTTAAATTATAAATTTTAAATTGAATATTTATGTTACATACACGCAAACGATAAACATAATAATTTTCTTTAAATGATAATATTTTAAACTGTAACTCAATTCCATTTTATTTCAACATCATAGTATATCCGTTTTATTTTCCAAGTATGTCACATTGAATTATACAATTGAAAATTAACCACTGAAATGAAGTTATTCCGGGTTTTTTACTTTTTTGGCAACGGAAAAAGAAAGATAGTTAAAAACTTGGAAAATTGTCAATTGATTCTGTATAAAAAGTAACAACATTTTAAATTATTAAGAAAAGTATTTTAATAAGATAACAAAAAAATAGCCTGTGTTCTTTTTCAGGCTATAACCTATCTATACGCAAGGATTCAAAGACATTAATTCATTCATTTTGACTTTGACTTCTTTCAAACTTTCAGACATACTTTTACATTTATTATATTATAAGGATTATGTTTTGCCGTATAATGCATCAAGTATAGACTATGGAACAGAATTAAATACAATTGGAGTATTTTGTCAAAATGTCTCTGTTTTATAATAGTACAGGAAAAATAATGTGTATTTTTTCACCTGAAATGTCAGTAATGGAGTATTTTTGAGACACATACAAAAGTTTTTGATTTCCGTCAGTTAGTCTATCTGTTCTGCGATAACTGCCACAAAAAGCCGATTAGCTTGAAATTAAATGGGCATATTGATGACGCGCCAGAAATTAGGTGTGTAGTTTTTTTTTTATTTGGTTTATTCATTCTGAAAATATAGAATATTATATTTTACACTGTAATATTTCTCTATGGTAATTCAGAGGATATTCAAAGTTCTATTTGTTAAAGAAAATGATGCATCAGGTTAACATTTTTAAGTGATAAATTATGGATGCTGAAATTTTCAAATAAAACATTTATATTATTCCTTTTATTGTAAAATATTGTCCATATATTTGTCATTTTTTAAAAATTTACATGTATAATGTTTGGTGGAATTTTATTCATGTTTACCAATAAAAAGGAACATTTTGTTTTATTAATTTACTTAATTGACGGGATACTTGTTTCTTTTTTTCTTTCACCAGTTCTCTTGAAACTGTATTTCATAATCTATAAAAAATAAAACCTTTAAATAATTGTGATTGAAAGACATTTAGCAGAAAGTGTGGGTAAGGGAAATAAAAAATTAGTTAGTCTTAAATAAGATGTACTGCAATACAGCTTTGCTCGAAATTTAAACTAATTTATAGACATTACTTTTTTGATTTAATGTAAATAGTATTAAAAAGCTAAAAAAACTATCTTATAGTACGAAATTGATGTGATTTAGGCACTTTGCAGTAGACCCGAGGATGAATGATCATCCAGTGCATTTAAATTTATCCATGTATGCCTATTTTATTGGCAATTTATTATGTTAATGCTATCTAGTATATTAGTATGCATTTAAATTAAAATTTTAAAATGGTAAGAGGGGGAAAACGTAAATTTAAAGATATGTAAATGCTTTTTAATAAACTAATCTGACAATATAAAAAGGGATACTTCCCATAAAAAATAAATGGAAAATGGATAAAATAATTCATAGTCATTTATGACGCTGTTTATTAAAGTACCTACTGTCATTAAGCTTATGATCTTTTAATTTTCTTTTTAGCAAGTTAATTTTTTTAATTTATATGAAATTATTTTTAATCAATATTTATCTGGTATAATTTAAATTAAAATTTTAAAATGGTAAGAGGGGAAAACGTATATTTAAAGATATGTAAATGCTTTTTAATAAACTAATCTGACAATATAAAAAGGGATACTTCCGATAAAAAATAAATGGAAAATGGATAAAATAATTCATGGTCATTTATGACGCTTTTTATTAAAGTACCGGGTGTCCAGTAAATAACTGACCCATTTTGAACTTAAATAACAAATAAACGGTTTGAGATAATAATGCGCGGTTTGCGGCATTGTTATTAGAAAATAAATAAATTTTTAAACATGTACTTTGTTAATATAGTTCAAATTTCGGAAAAAAATATCGCGCTGGCGGTAACAGGCTGTTTGAATACAGAAATGACTCTAATTTTCATAAATATGAGATTTTCGGCTGGATCTGAATCTATATGTTGTCGAATCTGAATTTATATGTTGAATCGACTTTCGAATCAGCTTCAAAAATAGGGTACTTTGGTTGGAAAGTGATTTAAAATAATATATGTAATTGAACCATCTGTATTATATTTCCCCTCCTCAGTCTTGAGACTGAGATATTATTTTAAATATTATTATATTACATTAACAAAATGCATATTTTAAAATTTATTTATATTCTAATAACAATACAGCAAGCCGCGCATTTTTATCTTAAACAGTTTTTTTGTTATTTACATTCAAAATGGGTCAGTCAATTACTGGACACCCGGTACATACTGTCGCTTATGATCTTTTAATTTTCTTTTTAGCAAGCTAATTTTTTTTAATTTATATGAAATTATTTTTAATCAATATTTATCTGCATAATGCTACTGATTATGCGTACAAAATATGTGGATCAATTTATCAATCCCTTAATCATCGACCTGTGGAAGCGATGATTAAGGGACTATAAGATGTTCATATGTCCGTAATGCAATTTGCAAAAGGGGAAACTTTTAGCTTGTTACAATTTTAGTTTAAGGATAATAAGCGATTCCTTGCTTGATTTTATAGGATATATTTAGATAAGATTTTACATCTACGACTATCAAAACTGTTTTCCGGAAACAAAAATGTATAAAACTACTAGAAGATTAAATTAGATACGAGTTAGATATAATAGTATCAGTTTTAGGAAAATTTTTATTTGGATATTTCCTTCTACTATTTATTTCTACTAAAATCTTCTGAGAATTTTATATACTTATAAATATTTATGTAATTAAAAAATAAATAAATAAAATGCGACATGTAAAATGTGATTAAAATACTATGACTTATAGATTGTATTTTTTAACACAATCAAACTGATTAGTAAAGTTATAATACGAATTAAATATTTCCAACCTAGTGAAAAATTGAACTGGCAGAAAATCGAACCCAGATACTTACTTGGCTTACAAGGTCAATGCTTTGCCGTTTAAGCTAAAAGGGCACTTGTAACTTGTAAGCCAAGTATCTGGGTTCGAATCCTGGCCTGGATAATTTTTCGCTCAGTTGGAAGTATTTAAATTCGATTGACTTACAGAACTGACATCGAGACATTTCATCTGCAGATTTACAAACAGCAGAACAATTAATGACCGCTCACTAAGATTTAGGAAGAACGTCGTTTTGACACTAGAAACGAAGATCCAATGAGTTCCCCAAAGTAGTTTTGATGTGATTTAGAGAGCATTTTTTACCGATGGAGGGGAATAAGTATATTTTAAATATGTGAAGTGTTGTATAGTTTCATATGAATTATTTAATTATGAGTCAAATGACACCATATCCAATCCAGCACAGCATTCATTACGAATATATGGTAAATTTTATGTATTCAAAGTCGAAAATTATTATCATTTAGCCTACTTTTGTCACATTTATTATTTATCATTTAAAGCCTGTTTTTAATATCATACCAAATAATCTCAAACCAATGGCAGATCAAAGGAGGGGAAAGGAGGCGAAATCACCCCCCCCCCCTTTGGTTGATAAAGTGTTTGCAAAATGACATTATGGATCCTCGGGGAAAATAATTTGGGATGGAGGGCGAAGCTCGGGCTTATTTTAGATCATATTAAATAATATCAGACCAATGGCAGATAAATGACATTATAGATCGTCACTTGAAATTAGTTGAGGGCAAAGCTCAAGTCCAGGGCAGGTAGTTCAAGTTTAAATTAATAAGGTTTGGGTCTAATCTGTTTTAGGGCTAGACTGGTTCCTGGTCATGCATTTTCTGCTGGTTCGGATCGGACCAAACTTCATTTTCTTCCAAGTTGAGCATGGCCTGGATTTCCTTCTTTTTAAAGATCCGCACTCGCCAGAATTTCCAGGTCGAGTCTGAATCCGGAATCGAATCTGAACGTTTCGTCCATATCTAACTCAACCCATATGAAAAGCATTATTGGACAAGTGCGACCCGTGCTTTTCTCCACATTTTTCTCCTCGAGCTGAGGTTGTGCTAGCACCTAGGCGGATCAATGGAGATGGGACAGACAAAGAGGCGCTCGTACCCCTTTTCCTTCTGCTAATAAAGTGTTTGTAAAACAACATTATGCATCCTCTCAGGAAATGATTTAGGAGAGAGGGTCAAGCTCAAGCCTACCGTTGGCCATGCCAGTTTAAATCCACAAGATTCGAGCTGAGTCAGGTTTTTCTGTTGAAAGGCTGTGATGGGTTCCTGTTCGTATATTTTTCTGCAGTTTCGGGTCGGGCCTGACATCTTTGTCTTCCAGGATGAGCACAGTGACTTCTTCCTTCATAAAGATCTGCATTCTCCAAAATTCCCTGGTAGAAGCTGGACCCAGAATAAAAGCTAAACAATTCATCTGTGTCAGCCCATGTGAAAAGCATTATTGGACCGACTGCGACCCATGCACTCCTCTAAATTCTTACCCTCAAACCGCGTTGGGCTGACTTCTTACTACATATTTGTTATTCATAAAAATTATATTGATGTTGTACATTTATTTAATGAAATCTTTAGGAATTTAATTTGGTTTGATAAATTACCAAAATGCATTTTTTTAAAGAATGTTTTTTTTTCTCTTTCTTTCTTTCTTTTTTTGTAGAGTTTTAAAATTATGATATTCTTTCATTATGTGTTTCTTTCATTTTAAACCGCTTTTCTTACTGGACTTTTATTTAAATATAATTGTCTAAGTCATATTTTTATGTAATGTTTATGTAGATAATTACTTATATAATCATGAATATTATTGTTTTTCTATATTCACGAGTTTTGAATATAATCTGAAAATAACATATGAACATAAGTAAGTGCGCTTTATGAATAATTTTAACTGTCGGATGCAGTCTGGGCTCAGATCATTTTTTTAGCTTTTAAACCTTGTCTGACCAATAATTTGTTTGGGTTGGAACGGGGCTTGGGCTCAGAAATTTCGGCACTATTAAACTTTTAATCGACATACCGAAGTCAGCTTTATAGTTGTAAGTGCCTCTTTTAGCCATCATTCCATAGCTTTTAACCATATTGGCTGTACTGAAATGGTCTGACTGATTTTAAAAATCAGTAACTTACATATGGTCACAGATTTTAACAAATATTTGCAGGACGGTTATGTAAAATGTTAGGAGTATTTTCACTCCGATTCTTGATTTTAGTTTTTAAAAATAACAATAGATCATGGTGCAAGGAATAAGTGTTAAAGTGAGGCCAGAATTTCGTCTTCTGCCTTCTCTCAGTATTGATATAAGTGGGGGAGATTAAGTATATAGAACAAAATTTCATGGATGACTAAGAAAAAATCCATACATTTAACCTCCTTCATTCACATTAATACTGAAAAAGGGGGGAGCAGAAATCTGGCTCTAATTTTAACTGTCATCCTTTGCATGTTACTGACTTTTAGAATTAGTCAGTTTGTTTGAGGAGACTCAGATATTTCTTTAATAAGTTCCAAAGCATTCTATAACGAATTACAAGTGATCTAAGATATAAAGAGGCATTCTGTACTGAATTTTAGAAGTAGAGACAAACAGTTTTATATCAAATTAGTATTTTTTACATAATTCTGAAACCATACGAAGCATCGAAGCTTCATATTGTTTCAGAGTATATTAAAGGAGAAATAGATGACTTTCGAAAAATTGAGAATTTATTCAATTTCGGAAATGTAACTTCTCAGGTTCTCTATGATACTCTAAGAAAAAATATTGTATGAATGATTTGTATATTTGGCATTCTACGGTCTGTATAATTCCAAGACAAAGTATGTTGTTTGGCAGTTTTGTGCTTGGCTGGAACACCGTATGCAACATATAATAAAGTATTCCATGTTATCCAACTGTTCCATAACACCGGGACTTACTCGATGTTTTCCCCACTGAACAACACAAAAATTTCTGACACGTTAATAAACTCATTTTTAAAAGTAAAAAAAAAAATTAATGTTTTTAATTTAAATTTTAATTAATAATTTACAAGTTGAGTTATTAGTGCTTAATTAACAGTTACAATATTTTACAGGCTGCCATATATGTAAATTCAGTGTAAACACCAAATTTGACAGCACTTTTGAAAAAATACTCTATTTTATCAAAAGATAGATATAAATTGTTTGATTATATAGAAATCTTAATTAGAACATTCATACTTTTGAGAATAAAAAATGACCTTACAAAAGTAGCAGGAAGCGGCCTATTTAGATTTATGGTCAGAATTTAGTCATTTTTTTATCTAAATGTATACACAACTTTTTTATGTACACAAATGTATATTATATTTCGAAACTAATATTTACGGACGATTCTAATAACAAAATGCTTTGTTAGTCTTTTCAGTTTTCTTTTTTCCTTACATTTTAGAGTGTCAAAAAATTCTAATTTATTATTCTCAACTTTTGAAGCTTCTCTGTTTCGACTTGTACTTAAACCGAAGTTTTTCATGCTTTGATAAAATTGTCTACAGTAAAGAATTTCTTTCAATTTTTTTAAATCGGAAATTAGGTATAGTAACGATTTTAAAACAGAATGTTTAAAAACTTTTGTGGGTGAATACATTGGTTAAGTTTTGAAAACGCAGGAAATATTTATTTGTAGATTTAAAATAAACTAAAGTAAACGCGCATGATACTAATATTCCACTGTGTTTTCACGCACATATAAATGTATATGTTGCGGCCAATACCCGGAGCCTGGCCAATTCTAGAACTGGCCGGCCAATATCCGAACTGGCCAAGCTTCCTGGCCAAAACCCGAAATACATGAAATGAATAGCGCATTTCGGGTTTTGGCCGGCCAATTCGCGAACTGGCCGGGAAGCCTTGGCCAACATCCGAACTATGATGCATAGGTACCAATATTTTTTTAATTAAGATAATGTAACATTAAAATGTACAGTAAAAAAGATTCCCATTGATTATATTGAAACGAAATATTTTTGTGTACCCAACTAAATTAACCAGAAATAGTACACAATTCCCTTTCAATATCGAAATTAATTGATAAACCAAATATGATGACAATTACAAGTTAACCAGAAACTTTACTCAAGTTAGATCACGGACAGGCTGACGTCTAGACTATTTGAATTCATAGACACTTTCAACTATGTTACAAAGGATTAAGCCGAGTGCTTATATCTATTTCGCGAATTGGCCAGTTGTATCTGGCCAGTTCGCGAATTGGCCTATTGCATCTGGCCAGTTTGCGAATTGGCCAGTCATTTTTTAATGTTGCTAGCCAATTCGGGAATTGGCCGGCCAGATCTAGAATTGGCCAATTTCGGGTATTGGCTGCAACATATATATTTTTTCAGAGAATATGTTGCTATTAAGAATTTAACTTTAAATAACTTCAGTTTTCATGTATTCCCACTAAAATGTTTTACCCGCTCTCCCTTTTAGCGTCCTGGGCAGATAAAGTTGTCTACAACCGAACCCAAAAGTCAAAGCGAAACTCGTTCAAAAATTTTCCCCTAGTCGAAATCGAGATGAAGGAAAATTAATTCATATTTTATTCGGAACTATAAAATGTAATTTGCATTTATACTTTTGATATCAATTATAACTTTTATCTATAAAAAAATATCTAGTACATATTTATTAACATTCAAGTACTGTAGAACTTCTAAACAATCGACAATGTCGAATGAGATGTCAAAATATTAAGGCTGCAAAATTAGCTCCTTTTTTCAGATCTGCAATATTCTAAGACGAAAACAAACAAATTTTTGGGATGGAAATTGAAATGTTTTCTCTGAATAGAGGTGTGCACTATTTAAGATGGATGTTTTAATGTACCTACTGTTAAATTGCAGACAAATTTCACAGTTCTAAGATGTAAGCTATTTATGGGTTTTACTGGATCATTCCGTGAGAAATGGACAAAATGTCCCACACATGATGCTTACATAAACACCAATATTTATTAATTTATAATTGGTACTTACATATTAACGCCACCGCAGCAGAAGTTGTGGTAATGCGCCAATAAAGAGCAATCTTGTTGTACGTGCTTTTTTTAGTGCTTTAGTGCTTTTATGCCCATTTTTGTCGCCATTTTTTGTACGCGTGCGACCAACAAGATTGCTCTTTATTGGCGCATTAGCCAACTTCTGTTGCGGTGGCGTTAATACGTAAGTACCTTATATTTTGTTACAATATAAACTATGTAATAAAATTAAAACAAAACCCCCTATATTTTCATATTAGTATATTTGTTTAAGTTTGAGAATATAATAGCATTGTTAAAACAGCAATATTATGTAGAAAAGCTGTTCCGCATGGGATGTGGAATGGTTTTTTTTAATAAATGCAAAGATATCCACATTTTTATTCCTAGACATTAGTAAGCTACCCATTTTTGATAACGAAAAAAAAATAAACAGTAAAGGTCTCTATATTTTCAATCCTAGATCTGAATAATCTGCCCATTTAAGGATCATTCAATGAAAAACTGACAAAATGTCCTGTACGCGAAATTTACATAGATTCAAGTATTTATTGATTTATAAGTTGTTTAAGCCTAAAATACTTTAAAAATAACCAAATTTTTTCTATTTTCATATTAACATGCTTGTTTTTTTTTTTTTTTTTTTTTTTTGAATTTGAGGATATAAAAATTTTTAAGCAGAATGAATATGTAAAAACGTTAGCCCACGTGGGACATGCAATGATCTTACAATATAAAAAAATTAAAACATATTCCTAAATAATTAATTGTGAGTGTCTGTTATGAAGCTTTCACTGAATATAGTTTTTGTCTTCAATTATATTTAGATTTTCTTTAAAAAAATGTACAACATGAGCCCATTTCACTAGAGTGAAAGCCCAATCCCAAACTGACCTAAATCAAAATAATGTACATCAATCTGTTCCTAAATCCAATGTGCTTAGTACTGCCAAAAAGTCGTAGTTAACCCGACCAGCAGTAAAAAAGAGGAAATCAACTAGACCAGCTACCCACTACAAAAAATTATACGTCGACTGGACCCAAATTCGACATATAGAAAAAATTAAAAGCAATGTGATTAGCATTGAAAAAAATTAGACTCGAACCGAAATACACATCAGATAAGAATTTCCATGTTTCTAAAATCACTTAACCTCTTTAAGAGCTCTCCAGATCTTCCTTTGTTCATAACCGAGATGAGATTCTGGTGATTTTTACAGGATGCAAATGAATTAGAGACATTAAAATTTCATATATATATGTATTGTCTTTTCCCGATAATGACATCTATTAGACTAAGTATCATTTTTTGGGTTAAATTCGTGTTTGGATTCTGGACAAAATGCAGGCTGACAAAAATAATTTTGTCATTTTCAGATGGTTTGCAGATGAGATACTGAAGCATGAAAGTGATCTTCAGAACACAACTAAGTATGTCGATCAATGACAAAAAGAAGAGTGAAATTAAGATAGGTTTAAAACAATTTCTGGAAACTTAATGTTGTTGAAAAATAAACGCATAAATAAAAATTCATGCACGGTTAATTACTCTGGTAAGTTAAACAATCTTCGTTCTGCATAACATATATGTAAAATGTACATATCTGACATTTATAAATCTCAATATAATACCTAAATGGTCCCAGCACATACTGTTTTTTTATTGAGGAACAGTTTTATACTAATAACAAACAGTGAAGAATCATTCTTTTTTTCCATTACTAGATAAAGTTGAAATTATGGAAAAGAAAGTTTCACTGCCTTACATAAAAAATCGATGGAATATAGCACAAAAACAATTTGGTAGCTCGAAATATGTGTTCATATCAATGTCTTATCCCCTTATCATATTCAAATTCTGCCAAATTTAGTGTTTCGCTGATACATTATTCCTTATGCGGCTATACTTGGATGATTTTTTACGTATTTATTTAAAGGATATTCACATATCATTAACCTACATTTTGTTATTTATACAATTTTCAGCTAAGTTTTTACAAACAGGGCCCGAATAGCATGTTTTTTGTGCTCAGGGAACTTTCAGTTTTTCGTGCCTCCCTATTGGATGGTTAAGTTACTGATACTAGGTTTTTTTTTAACTAAATGTTATACTCTTACTCAAAACTCAAAAAAAGTTTTAAAAAATTGAAAATAATTTTTAGGAATAAAAATAAAATATATTTTCTTATTATTTTAATCATGTATTGAAATAAATTTTTGTCATTTTATTGTATTAATATTTCTCTATCAAAATTTTTAGCTCACAGGCTATCATAGCCTGAGAGCTTATGTGCCCGTCCGTTCTGTATGTACGTTCGTATGTTCGTATGTTCGTGCGTAACGCGATAACTCATGATAAAAATATCCGATCCACTTGAAATTTTGTATGTAGGTATATCCTGACAAGGCGCTTCCCTGATTAGTTTTTGGAGTTCATTCGATATGTATAAGAGGGGGAACGGGGGGCTCATGCCCCTCCCCTTAGTTGATATAAATGGGATTTTCATTCAAAATTAAGTTTTCGTTCAAAATTTAGATTAGGATCATTCTGATGAGGCGGTTCCGTGACTGTTATTAGGCGTTCATTGAATAAGTATAAATAGGGGGAACAGGGGTTCTAATCCCCCCCCCTTAATTTATATAAATGGGTTTTTCAAGCAGAATTTTCAGATTTCGTTCAAATCTCTGAATAGTTTTGGAAGTTTAATGGTTAAGTATAAAAGAAGGGGATAACTCCTTTTAAATTATATAAATGCTAAATGGTTTTTTATTTAAACTATATTTATTTTTCACTTTTTAGCTCACAGGCTATCGTAGCCTGAGAGCTTATGTGCCCGTCCGTTCTGTATGTGCGTTCGTATGTTCGTGCGTAACGCGATAACTCATGATAAAAATATCCCATTCACTTGAAATTTTGTATATAGTTATATCCTGATAAGGCGCTTCCCTGATTAGTTTTTGGAGTTCATTCGATATGTATAAGAGGGGGAACGGGGGGCTCATGCCCCTCTCCTTAATTGATATAAATGGGTTTTTCATGCAGAAATAATATTTTTTGTTCAAAATTTACACATAGGATCTTTCTGATGAAGCACTTCCATGATTGGTATTAGGTGTTCATTGGATAAATAAAAACCGGGGAAATGGGTGATCTAATTCCCCTCCCCTTAATTTATATAAATGGGTTTTTCATGCAGAATTGTCAGATTTCGTTCAAATCTCCGAATAGTTTTGGAAGTTTAATGGTTAAGTATATAGAAGAGGGAGATAACTCCTCTTAAATTATATAAATGGGTTTTTATTAAGAATTATCCGATTTGCTCTGAATTTTGGATATGGATTTTTTTATGATAAAGCATGTCCTGATCAGTTTAGAGGGTTAAATGATTAAGAATGAAAAGGGGAAAGGGAGGAGCTGTTCCCCCCTCCTTAATTTTTCTGCGAACGGAATTTCTGCGAACCCTTGAAAACATTAGGGTGTAATGTAGAATTAGTATGCTTAGTCTGTGAGCTCAATGCCATCAGTTTAACTGGGCGATATTCTTTTTATTATATTTCTTAATGGAAATTTACATGCGATTATGGAAATATTTAATCCTTTCAGAAATTTCGTGTCCAGGGCATGCGGTAGCCAGGGCTTGTTTAGTAGACATGAAATATCTAAATTTTATACGCAAGCTTTCTTACATAAACTAGTTAGATTTGACAATCTCGAAACTTCATCCATCTTATACATGTTAACAATTCATAAAAATGCTGCGTAGCAGCGCCTCCGGTTAGATGGTTTACATCAAATCCAAGTCAGCAAAAACATATGTAAACCTATAACCGAATCTAAAGTTTGATGAAAATCCCTGAATTAGTTTCTGTGACACATTATTGCAAAATCTTTAGAAAAATTCTGCATAAGAGAGCCACATGTTGGGTGATATACACCGAAAGCTAACCAGGACTTGTTTTAAAAAGGTACTCACCGTATCTGAAGTTTCATGAAAATCCATGCATTAGTTCTTGAGATACAATGAACCGTGAAGAATGCATCTGAAGGGCGATTTACACCAAAAAATAAATAACACCAATCTTTATGTGGGACTAACTGAGTTTGAAGTTTTAGAAAATCTGTGCATTAGTTCTTGAGATGGAATTATCGCGATTATCATGAATAATGCAACAAGGCAGCACTACTTGTTGAATGATTTGCACTAAAACGTAGTCAGCACCATGTTGAATTAAGAACTAACTGATTACAAATTTTTATGAAAAGCCATGCATTTGTTTTTGAAACAGAACTATTCTGGAAATTGTGAAAAATATAGTATAGAAGAGCCATCTGTTGAGGGTTATACACCAAAAACTAATCAGCTCCAGTTTCTATCAAGGTCTAACAGAATCAAAAGTTTTGTGAAATTCCGTACTTGGAGATAGAGCACCCACAATGTTTTTGTCACTTACAGATTCACAAACCGACATTTTCTAAAAACCATCAAGTCGCGTTTAAGAGCTTGTGAAACGTATAAATCCATTGAAAACCAGAAACTGAAAATTTTCAAGAATCAGTTATGTACATCTTGTAAAGATAGAAAAAAGTAATAATGGTATGTGACGCATTGACATATATTAACTCCTTTGTGTGAAAGCTATACGAATCAATCATTATTATTAAAGAGAGGATTTTGGTGCTGACCGGTGTTAGTAAAGAGATCTGGTGGCTTGGAACTTTTCATTTTCAGAAAATTGGCGAAATATCAATTCTCTACCATTTTACTAAAAATAAATTGTGACATTCAAAGCTTAATAATACCGTAAAAATACAATAATTTTTAAAAATATGAAAATTGCTATTTACTCCATTCATTTCCCTTTGAATCAATTAAAATTGGAATCTTTATTTTTTCCTTACTGTATTTTTACATATGTCACAATGTCTTTTTATTTTTTTTTCTGATTTTAATCTTTTTGTGAACCTGATTCTTAAGTAGAACAAACTTCTAGGAAACTTCCTAACAAAAGTTATTTCAGAAAGTCGTAAATCATAGAAGTGTTGTTTTAAAATTTTCTTATTTATTTTGAAAATAAAATTTTCAACTTTTACTAACAAACTTGCATTTTTTTTCTTTACTTTGTAAATACTTAGACTTAACAGGACATTTCTCTCACACAGTATACACTAATGCTAAGAGCACTTATCTTGCTTTTCTAATTAAGAGGTTATATCACTTATGCGAAACACCTTTTCGCTTGTGCTAACCCTATGGCATTTTTTTTTCAGAAATCGTGTTTATATTTCAATATTTTAAAATACTTTTTTGTACATTGGCTAGCTGAGATCCATCGCTATACATGGTGGTCTTTTTTTTTTTTTTTTTTTGATTTTGTTTATTTTTTAGACTGTTTTACTTATGGAATCGGTGTGGGAAGTAAAAAGTATTCTCATTTAAAAAAAGTGCAAAGAAAATAATAAAATGGGAAAAAGCCTCTTTTAGATATTGGTATCAGCCATTCAATCAAAAAAATATATTATATATATGAAAATGCTGACAAGATATATTAAAAATTTTTTCTCATGAATTAACATTAGCAAGCAGGTGTTCTCTTGTGAGTAAAATAGCCCCATAAAACTGAAAACTTTAAAAACTGTGTTTCTAAATTTCAGAAGTTTGCTGTAAAAAACAAAAAGAATGTGTTAAAATGCACAATCATTTACATTTAGAATAATTTAATATGTTTACATTTGCAAATATTCCTAGACAAAAAATGGAGTATTTTACAGTGTGAAAATTCTTTTTTGAAAACGATGAAGGAGCATGAAATTTTATTTTGCATAATTTTCTCACAAAGATTTAAAGGGCAAAATGAGAGAAATTCTTAAACTAGCATAATTTGTTCGACATTTGTTTTCATGAAGGCAACAATGGTAAAAACTATCATGTTTTACATATTTTTGCAATTCTAAAAGTTACAGTAGTTACTTAGAAATAAACAGAAATATTGAAATAAAGTATCAAATCGCTATAATGTAAGGGATGAATTGCGAGAGAATATTTACAAGCAAATAATAAATCACAAAATAATCATACATAATGCTTTTTAAACTCGTTGAAACACAACATATTTTAAAGAAATTTATTATCCCAAACAAGTATCTCATTTTGTGGAATTAAATGAGATATTTGTTGTTTGTTTGGAGTACTCCATACTAGAGATGGGAATGCTCGGAAAAAAACCGGAAAAATTGGGAAAAAAACCGTTTTTTTCGGTTTTTTTTCCAAAGGCTTATTTTTCAATTTTTCCGAACTGGAAAAATTGAAATTTCATTTATGAAATAATATAGTGGAAATTTTGTAATAATTCATTCTCATACTTTTTATTTTATTTATTTTTATGTTGAGTGTCCCACCTGAAAACTTTAATGTGGGTAATCTGATCTCTGAGCAGAAATCTGTTTGAGAAGACTTGAAAGGATCCTTCACATTTTTTTCTTGTTTGAAACACAAGACCCTTCACAAAATTTCTCTTGAAAATAGACATTTCAGAAAAAAGTTTAATCTACAAACTGAATCTTTGGCAAATGCAGTGATTGAAGAAAAAAAAAATCTCATACCATATAGCAGCTGAATCTTATCAAGTTGTATATATGCATTAATAACCTTATTAATAATGTCTAAATAGGACTATAAAAATAGTAATAATTTCTTATTCACAAATTCTGAATATATTTTGTATAAGTATATATACAAGAAATTCACAATTTCACAAAAACAGGATTACATGAAAAAAAATCTAGATGTATAAGTAAATGCAACTTCTCTTTTTAAAAATTAATTCATGTGCAAAATTATTTCAATAATATGCCAATTAATAGAAATGGTAAAATTAAAAATTTAACATAAAATTTGAAGCATGCATTTATTACTTTTTTCTGTCTTTTCAAGAAGTAAGTATTGAATTCGTGAAAATTTTGACTGCCAGTTTTTGGTGTATTTAAACATTTTAGAGGGTCCTGAACATGATTTGATAGTTTTTGGAAAATATCTGTCACTCTGTGAGTCTGTATGGGACAAAAATTTTATGGGCACTTGATCTCAAGAACTGATGCACATAATTTCACAAAACTTTAGATTCAGTTACACCTTGATATAAACTCGAGATGTTTAATTATTAGTGTATATCGCCCAACTGATGGCACTGCTATGCTGCATTATTCATCATTTCCACAATAGTTCTATCTCAAGAACTAATGAATGTATTTCCATAAAATTTCAGATTAAGTTAATCCTTGATATAACTTTGTGTATATTATTTTTTGGTGTAAATCGCTCAACAGATGATGCTGCTCTGCTGCATTATTCATGATTATCGCAATAGCTCTATCTCAAGGACTAAAGGACGATTTTTTATCAAACTACAGATTCAGACAGTTCCTGATATTTATTAATGTTGTTTAGTTTTTGGTGTAAATTGCCCTATAGGTGGCACTACTATGGTGCATTTTTCAAGATTTCGTTATAGTTGATTAATTGAATGTTTTTTCAAGGTACTGAATCTAAAACTGACCTCCATAATGTACAGTAATGTTGCAAAAACATGGTCAGTTTGCATTAGAAAAGTACAACTGCGATGAAAAAAAAAAAACTCCATATTTTATTACAAGTAAATACATTCCAAATTATGCTTTCTTTCTTCATTAAACTTTGAATTTAAGTAGTTTTCTAAAGCATAGTAGAAGTTTATCTCACTGTGTAACTGCTTTTGGTATTTTCTCTCAAATAGCAAGCATTTTCTATTTGTAGTGTTCTGTTTTCATAACTTTTGAGTTCCATTCTTAGAAATATGAAATTACCATATGGAAACATTATTGAATATGGTTTCTTACTCAAAAATAGAATACCAGATTTCAGGATAAAAAGAAAAAAATTACGTTTAATTAAACTTAAAAAAAAAAATACTTTTCTGATTTCAGTAAATAAAAATCTAACAGTCAATAAATCTTATGCTATTTTTTAGTTGCAGACGTGAGTAAGCTAAACTAAAACTTAGTTTTGTTTGAATTTAGATAATAAAACTAAATCAAATCTTTGAGTTGAGATTGGAAAGCTATACCAAAACTAAACATATCTTTTAAAGGAAATAAAATTATAATTGTAAGAAAAAAGTGTAATAATGTAAAAATATACATTTGTTTTTTTTAACAAACAATGGAATTTTTTTTAATACTGATATTGATAATAATGACAAAATTGCAACAATTTCTTTAAACTAGTATCATTTACTTAAAAACTATACTTATGTAAATGGAATGCATAATTTATTTCATTCCAAACTGCAGACATATTGGCTCTGGTTCTTACATTAGGTCAACTGGTAGTTAAACATGTAACTGAAAAATCATTTCAACAGAGATATGATATAACAAATAATAGTGTTTTAAAAATTCTTAGGCTGTGGGGGAAAAAAACTAAACTTTTAAAAGCAGGCTTTGCTACTTTCTTTTTATTTTGTAATATAAAGTGAAAATAATTTTCATTTAATACAAATAAATGGGAAAAAAATTTTATTATTTAATATTCTCTAAGAAAATATAATTTATTTGGGAGAAACAGTCATGAAAAATCAATTTTTCCAATTTTTTCGTTTTTTCCCGAAAAAAACCGGTAAAAAACCATTTTTTTCCGCCACTTATATTTTTCCGGAAAATTTACATCTCTACTCCATACATAACTCAGAGAAAATGCATATTTACCAATTTTTATCTATAACCGGTTATAACTGAATTCCTTCGTGGAGCCCTGTATAAGATCTATAGTATATGAGGAGCCCAGAAGCCAAGGGGTATAAGTGATTGAAAAAAATGAGTTAAGTGCACAGGCTATCTGGAAATAAGTCTATTTATTTGTAGGTAAAGAGTTATGAGTGATTTTTTAATTATGCACTGAGCAGTCAGTTACTTAACCTCTTTCCCGAAACCGTGAAACGCGTGGAGGCCAAAGGGTATATGTGCAGGTGTATTCATTAACGTCGATATAGCTGAAGCGCGACCAACGACATGCAAGGCTAGTTCATGACTCTGAAAAATCCCCAGGAATTTGATCATTTTTAAAAGTCGATTGGTATTAAAACACGATCATATACCAATTTGTACCAATCACAGTTTAAAACTATTTACACAGTGTGACGTTTCAAACCTTATAAACTGGAGTATATCTTTTTTCAAAATGTTTTTCTTCAGTTTTTTTTTCTGTTTAGAATTTGCGTTTTAATGCATTAAATATTACATTAAATAAATGCAAACTGTTAACAAGTGAGAAAAGTCAAACATTAAACATAGATTCTGAAACATTTTCCAAGATTTCCTGAAATCTTTTTAAAAAAATTCGCAATTTAAGGTAATACTAGCGAGCTACGCCCGCTAGCTGGGCCACTTTTTCCAAACGAACCTCGATATTAAGCAGTATATAATAAGCAAAAAAATTCGTTTAATAAGCAAGTCTTGGTGTTCGAATCCTCAAGCACAAAAAAAGTAAATTAAAGAGCTATGGTTGTTATGCACCCATTATCCCGTTAAAAATATGTAATTTCTCACAGTGGGTGCTACGCTCCGTGGTCGCCATCGTCCCGTTAAAAATATTTGGTTTTGCACGGTTGGTGCTGCGCGCCCATAAGACATTTTCTCTTATTTTTTGGTTCATCAGAAGCAGACTTTTACGCAGATTCTGAATATGTAATCAGTTTTTTCTACTTTAAAAACTGTCTGCATGATGGTTTAAGAAAAAACGCGCAAAAAAAATAATTTCATTAATATCACAAACAACATAACTAACAAATAATTTTGGCAGCTCGTTTTCCGTTTATACTAACAGAAATTAGTATTAATCGCGTAAATCTTAGGTTACACAATATTCGTGTGTGCTACCAAAAAGAAAAAGTATGAAAATGAGCTACAACGATTAATACTCACATACAGAATAAATATATGAATAGCCAGTTACATCTGAGATTCTCAAAATATTAATTAGCAGCACTATTACCTCTTAGTGAACATATCTTGCTGTGCTTAAATAGTTGTACTTATTATATTAATTAAACCGTGTTTAACATTTTTTACCAATCAGTTATTTTTCTCTTATACATTCTTTGACAAAATGACGGGAGAAAAAGGGGTTTTCGGCTGGTTCTTCTTTTAGCCAAATTGGAAAAGTTCTAGTCGATCACCGCAAGGTGGCGCAGTGTTCTACCTCAGAGCTCCGTTTGGGAAATGTGACGTTTTCCGTTCCGATTCCCGACCGGTTTTTAATTCATAACTTTTTTAATTTTGGTCCTACGGTCTCGAAAATGCCCGAAATGACTTTCCCGGAATTTTTCGAATCGAAAGACACCTCTCGCGACTGCCAACTCGCCCGCGTTACGAACTGTAATCGGCTTCAAGCAGACAGACAGAGGCGCACGGATTTTATTAGTATAGAAATTGTTACTATCCATAGAAAAGTAAGTATTTTAATACTTTCGAACAGCCCCGTGTTTGATCTGTCGGTTATATATATATATACTTTATAATAGAAAAAACTAATTTAGGAAGAAAATGCGTAACAGTTTGAAATTTCTCTTTCAGCATTTTGTACTAATAAATGGAAACATACTTGTATAGTTTTGTTCATCCCTTGAGTTTACCTAGAACCTGTATTATACACCAGTATTTAGCTAAAATTTAGTTCCAGGTAAAACCTTCTTAAGACTACTGAAATAATATTTCAAAAAATTATCATCCATAGATGATCATGTATCAAATTCTGTGTAATGCTTGTATATAATTTTATCTTTATTCTACAAACATTTCTGAGTAAGCTGAATGAAATTCATCATAAAAATATATAACTTATTTAAAAACAATCTTTAAGTAAATTATACTCATATTCAGTAACCTTTACCAGATCTTTTGTGTAGCCCTGTATATCAAATATAGCATCTATACATACTATGTAATATGTATAAATTTAGTGAAACTTAAAAGAGCATATCGTAATTAAGAAGGCATTTCATCCATCCATCAACCATATCGATAATATACAGTATTATGGATAGAATGTACTATTTCAAATCTTTTGTGTATACCTGTAAATGCTGTGAACTTCATGTTATGCGCAATATAACTTACATTAAATCTCATGGACCTATATCAATTTTATTATACATAAAAAGTTTAATATAATTAAAATATAACTATATAATTAAAATATGTTGCAAACAATTTCCACTTTCCCATTATGTAATTGAATTCTTTTGTGTGGCCCTGTAAATGAATATTAGCTTTCCTTTTCTTCACATATTTTACAGAATGCATATTTTAATGAACTTCCTAGATGAATATAAATCTTAAAATATTTGACAGGGTGTAAAAACTTTAAAATTCATTTGAAACGATTTTTCCCCATAGTTCGTAATGAAACGAAAAACTTTTGACTGTCCCTGTAAATATATTAATCATGCTATAAACTTTACTTTAAATAGGGTTCAAGCTAAGATAAGCGTAAATAATTTTCAAAAAATTCAGCGCAATTCGAGTATATTTAGATGAGTTAGAGCGCGGACAGACGGACAGACAAACTGAAAATGTATTCACTTTTCACCTTTGTTAGAGAGTGTTAGAAAATTTCAATTTTTTCAAAACTCATAATAAAATTTTAAATCTTGTGTTAGAATAAAGTTTATTGTTTCATTCATGTCTATCAACAATGGTGTTAAATTTTTCGTAACTTCATTTTTTTATTTCATAATTTTTCCTTTTTAAACTTTTATTAAAACAAAGTTTTGTCCATTCATTTACTTATATCAACATTGTTCTTCATTTTTTATAAATTTAACTTTTTATTTAATTTTTTTTTCTTCTATTAATTCAGCACTTGTACCCTTTGGCTTCCAAGCAGTTTTCATTACTGCTTGGAAGCCAAAAAGTACAAGTGCCGAATGCTTATAAATATTGCTTAGTTATACATTTAAAACAAAATTTAATCGGCTGTTTTTTTTTTCTAAACAGCTATTGAAATAAGAGTTCAAAGAATATTAAGAAATAAGCAAAAGATTCCTATCTCAATTCATTCAGTTACAATTGATGCTTGGCTTCTGAGGTCCTCATATATACACGCCACACTCTAAGAAATACTTTTTTGAGATCCAGGAAATTGTACTGGCAGCAACGTTTTTGCGATATTTCTAATTACTCCAAGAATGTTTTCTCTGTTACAAGAGGAAAAAATAACCTCTAATTAATGAAACTTTCTTACTTTTTTCTCATTGTAGAATAGAAAACTTTTCATATTTATCATATTTAAAGAAATGTCGGTTTAAAAAAAAAACTTTGGCAAACTTAAATCCGTTATTTTTCTGCTTAGAGTCTTAATCATTGAGACTGGTTGATCTGGCAGAGTTTAAAATGATTGTAGAAATTTTCTTCAATCAGGCACTTACCTGAGGTTTGATAAATTTATTGTTTTAGCTTAATAAAAGCAAAAAGTACATTTTTGACCCCCTCCTCCCCTTTGTCACAAAATGTCACACTTCACCATACATCCTGCATTCCCTAGTTACATGTCACAACATATTACATATACATATATTTGCAGCTCAGAAACAAAGCACTATGTTATAGAATATATTTCAATTTTTATTTTTAAACATTAACTGTGTGATTTAATGACTTTTGTGAGAATAACAATAAAAATAATTTGTGTACTTATTTTGTATGAAATAAGATTAATTCAAAATAAAAATTGTAATTAATATACAATTGTAATACAATATTAATATCTAAAGCAGCAATTGATATTAGTAGTATTTTGGAATTTCAAATGGAATTAAACAGTGTATTTAGGTTTGAGTTTCATCTTTACTTTATGAACACAAAATATTTTAAATTCAAAATAACGTTAAAATTTAATCTGCTGATTTTTAATGTTTTTTTTAAACCGAAGTGTGTGATGTAAAATTTCTTCCTACACCCTCCTGCCCCCTTGTTAGTAACTTTGACGTGACAATTTCAAGAACTCCCCTACTCCCTACATCATTAATGGACGGCCCCAAAAATTGTCACTGAGATCACATCTTGTGACTCTGATAGTGGAGGCGGACTATGAAATCGCTAAAAAACAAGCCGACTCCGACTCCAGATTTTTTAGACATTTTAAAGTGATATTAAATTAGAAATACAAATTTCAAAAAATCAAATTGCACAATAAAATAGGAACAAATTAGAATGAGCATGACTGGCGTGATAATAGCTGAACTTTTCAGGGTCTTACAACTTCGACTCATGCAAGTCTATTACCAAAAGCAATAGATAAATTATAAATTTATGCATTTTTAGAGGCAATAGTAATAAGAAACCGATATAGCATTACATTCTAGGCCCTTTTCACTTCAACACCCCTCCCCATCAAAATTGTCTTGTCTGTATGGCCAAAAGTCAAAATTCTAAATAATCCTTCCTTTATTAATTTATTTTTGTGTACTGGAGCAAAATTTACATGGAATTGTAATTCTTTTGCCTTCTGAATTCGTGATACTCAAAATAACAATAAAATAGTGAAATTTCATTATCTTTCACCATTTGAATTTCGGGTTACTCAGGTTTGTACAATCCGAAATGAAGTCAAAATTGCAAAAGTAATTAATTTTTTTTCATTATAATCCACGGAATCCGAATTATTTCCAAAATAATACAATTTTCATCTTTTTTTCCCTCCTTTTGGTAGGAATTTTTCCCCAAGTCTGAAAAACGCAGCAAAATAAACCACTAAATTATAATCATTTCGTTTTTTCTTCTCAATTCAGAGAATCAAAATAGTAAAATTTTAATTTCGTTTTCATTAGACTTAAATAATTGGATTTTCCGCATTTGGCTCGAAATCGTAAAATTAATCAAGCAAAAAGAATATTTTTGTTGTTTTTATTTTTTATTGTTATTCAAACCCTAAAACGAGAATTAATGCCAAAAAAGTCAGATTTAAGCTTTATTTTTTATATTCCATCATTATTTAAACCAAAAAGTCACGCTAGTATATAATCTAACCCGGAGTCGGCCATTTTTTTCAACGACTCCGCAGCTATGTTTGTGACACAGTGGAGACTTAAAGTGCTATTTTCGCCCATGTGCAAACATGTCCAAGTTATTGGCGCAGTTTTGGGAATTATTATTATTGTGTGTATTTCTTTTATTTCCACTTAGGTTCCATTTAAGTGGTGTTTATTTCGCTTCGGAAGTTTTTAACAGTGTATCTCAAATGTTGTTGTTTTTATGACTTTCGATTATCCGCACGGAGGGTATAGGCCCAAGAAATAACCTAACTCATACGTAGGCAAGAAAATCCGAGGTTCAAAGAAAACCGCTGGAAACTCCAAGCAATTAGGCCGACGGGAACGAGAGGGTACGAATCCAGCACCTCCCGCCTGCCAGTTTCGACAGCAGAATCTCTCGGCCACTGGTGAAACCTGAGTATCTGGAAGAAATATCTAAGTGTTTATTGTTGCTCTTGTTGTTTGTGGGTGTGGAATGAGAATAAATATAAGTGTCTTCTTAAATTTATATTTTTATAAAATGTTTTGTTTTTGTAAAAGACAATTATCAAATTTCATATTAAATGAGGGGGAAAGAAGGGGTTCTGACTTTCACAGAACCTTTTACCTGAATATGTAAATGGTTATATGCTATTATTGAAGTAACAAAATTGCGTAAGCCATTAATATTTTTAAACAATAAGAAATGATGAAAATGTTACAATTATACATGTGTTATTTATTACCTTTATTTATTTTTTTGAGTCTATTTATTATATAAAAATTCTGTGCAATCAGCAGGAATATTTTAATGGCATTCTGGTTAGTATAATAAAGTTTGATTTTGTTTATTTGTCTTTTTATTCGTAAGCTTATGTTTAGTTGATAAAATTAATAATAACAAATTTATTTACAATACTTTATTATGAATCTTAAAACTATTAACAACTACAAAACATTTAACATCTGTATGAGGAATAAGAAATGATTAATACACCAGAAACATATTTTTTTTTTATCTGTATGATCAATTTCTTTAATTCTAATTGAGCACTTTGTTTTATAATTATTGAAGATAATTGTTAAATTTTGTAAATTGAATTAGATCAGAAAATTTTCATAGTATATAGCACAGATTATTTGTAAGTAATTGAAAAAATAGTTATTATAAATAATGAAATTATGTCTGTTTTAGAGGATATAAAATTTGTATGTATGTTGAAAAAGATTAATCAATAACATCTTTAGAATTCAGAGATACAAATTTTGAAACATATTTAGCTAAGTTATTTTAATCTGTATTTGTAGATTTGTAAATTTTTATGATTAATCATGTATTCATATCTTTGTAACATCAGATCATAGTACAATAGACTGCAAAATTTTATAATCTGTACTCCAAAGATTCATCTGGAAAAGGATGAGAAATTCAACATATTGCTTACTAAGTTTTTGTAGTGATATTAAAGATATTAATGTATAAATGTTGATTATAAAAATGAGACTAAATATTGTAAAGTATGAAAATTGGCGTTTTATGGTGCTCTACTTTTAACCATGATTAACAATGGATCTACATCAAATGTAAAATGCTTACATTCATAAATATGAGGGTTTTTTTAAGTATTTAAGTTTGTATAAGTTCAATTTATAAATAGAAATACCGAAATATATATAATGTAAAAAGCAGCTCAGGAGCAATAGATGGGGAGAAAGTTGTTTTGAAATTTGTGTTTAAAATGGTAGATAAAAATTGTAAACAAACTTAAAATATCACAGCGCTTTATTAGGCATCTTAAAACTATACAGTTATAAAATATTTAACATCTGTATGAGGAATAATAAATGAATAACTATAAACAAGAAAAATATTGTTTTATTTATATGATAAATTTCTTTAATTCGAATAGACCGCTTTGATTTATAATCCCTGATGACAATTATTAAAACTTTAAAATAGCAAATAAATAAATAAAAAAATTCATTCAGCATAGTATTTAGCATAGGTTATTTATAAATAAATAAAAAAATAGTTATTAAAAGTAATGAAATTATATCTGTGTTAGAGGAGTAAAATTTATGTATGTATAGCGAAAAAAATATCAATGTATATCATTTTTAAGATTTAGCGAATTTTCAAACTTATTTAGCTATTTTAATCTATATATATATTTATAGTTTTATGATTATTCAAGTATTCGTCGATTTATAATATTATGTCATAGTACAACAGATTGAAAAATTTAATCCTTTTCGAACCAAAGACTCTCCTTGTAGGGGGGGGATGATTCAATATAGTGCTGAATAAATGTTCTTATTAGTACTAAATGTATTAATACCTGAATTTCTATTATAAAAATAAACTTGCAAATTTTATATTCTATAAAAATAGCATTTTATGTCAATCTACTATTGATCATGATTAACAATCTACCTTTCTAAATGTTAAATATTTGCAACTTGAGGCACAGTAATCCTTTGTAATATACATGAATGACATGGCAATCTGAATTAATTCCCAAGAGTTAGATCACGGTCACATAGGAGACAGCTTAGTCAAAGTCATAAACACTTTTCAAATATGTTGGAAAATTTTAATAAAATGGGAAAAAATTTTCAATTGATTTTTACCAACATTTATTTGCGTTTAAAATTCACATCAAATCATCATTCCTTTATGAAATAACAAAAAGAAATGATAAAATCTTGAAATTAAAGAACACATTATATAACTACAGGTATAAGAAAGAACATTGTAATTAATTTAGGGTATTTTCCTTTTTATAGATTTCTGATGAGAAACACATAAATAAAAATACAGTTAGCTCTTCAACATATTCAGACATTATTTTTTAAAATAACAATGAGTGTTTCTAACACAAGTGCAATTTATTATTATTTATGTTCAATATTACACGAAATTTTGAAAAGGGGGAGAATAGCTCTTAAAACGCTATTTTCAGCTTCAAAGCTTACAAGAAAATCAGTTTTACAGTCAAAGAGTTAATTGTGACAAATCATGTTTAATAAATTCTTTTTACACTTATATATTCTAATTCGTTAGAAAATCTTTCAAGCTTATATATCTATATTGTTTAAAAAATAGAGAACTGATTAGAGAACTGAATAGAGAACTGATAGATATAATTTTATATATAATACGAAGCTAAATCAAAACTAATTTTATTTTTCCAAAAAGGAAGTTGAAGCTCCTTATTTGTCGATTTACTTGTTTAAATTGGCAAATTGTTGGTCGCTGTATCTTTTTGGTCATTGTAATATTTGATAACAAGCACCTTTTTTATTTTTTAAATATGTTTAGGCTCCAATACAAAACGAAGTATCAAAATTTAGTGTTAATAAAACAAATTGTGGGAACTTTTCTGAGGATTGTTTATTGTGTATGTCACAAAAACGTTTATTAACATTACGAATTAACAGATGTTTACTCAAATCCTCTTTATGAGGATTTTTCGTTGCTTATCTGACAAAAAAGATATGAATAAACAGATGGCTGCTTAAATTACATTTCTGAGAAAATTTCTTGATGTTGCGTTTTCATACACAACTGGCTTCCCACTCATATGAATTAACATACATTCAAGAACCAATGAAAATCCCTACATTTTCCAATGAACTCTCCTGGATGACGTAGAAGGCACACACATCGATGGGAATAGTATTAAAATGTTGCTAAGGGTGTCTTGAGAATCATTTTTGCATTTAAATTTGCTTGTGAGGGTAAATACTGCTGATCTAAGCTATTTTGATGAAGAGCCGAATTCAGTCACCCCACGACTCAGAATGAGTAACTTTGAAACAGCACGTCTCATGAGTTATTCTGGACATATCTTAGTTAGTATTTGTAGAAAGTGGTTAAATGATGGCAAATCAATCAGTACAACTCATCGCGTTGAACGCTAAGTTGTTATCAATTAAAAATGGCATCGGAGACTCCCCCCAATGATAACGCAAAATTTACAAAAAACACTGGCTCAACTTACATCCCAAGACAATATAGGTCAAAATACAATTCTTTTTGAGTATGCAGTTCCGCTGACCATTAACTGACAGACTAAGAGGCTAACGTCCCATTTATGGGCCCCTGTTGACCTGACATCATCGCCAAATATTCCTACACTAGGCCCGGGAACATCATGACTAGACTATGGAACATAGGCAGAGAGTCGCCTTGTCGGATGAAACACAATTTATCGCTCAAAACGTCATTGGACGTGTTAAAGCACGCCGTCTTCTATGCGAACTTTACTCACCTTTATGCAACAGGTCAAACACAGGGCACTTGTGGCGATATTTAGATTTGGGGAACGTTCAAATTGCCGTCCCTGGGATCTACAGTTGTTATAGTACAGACCATGAATGCCACGGACTGTCTGAATTTCTTTGCAGATCATTTACCCCATTACATGGCATCTGTCTCCGAAATGGAAATGGAGGCATTGTGTAAGATAACGCTTCATGTCACATGACTCGGAACATACTCGATTGGTTCCAGGAACATAATACTTAATGCCGGTTAATGTCCTGGTCATCTAACTAGAAAGATCTACATCCGACAAAGCACATTTCAGGTGTGATTCAAAGGCCGCCCAAAGTCCAAAAAAAAATCATTTTGGAATATCCCTGACATGCAAGACGGCTGCATGAAAATACATTTTATCTCCGGTCATCTGCCAAGAATGTTTAGCATTCATACCAAGACGGTTTGGAGCTGTTTTGTGGGTCAAATGTGGGCCAACACATTATTAGATAGTTAGTCATAATATTTTGGCTCTGGAGTGTATGTGTAATTAAAATACCCTTTCGAGCGAATTTAATGTTGCCGTGTCAAACAAGCAACAGATTTTTTTACTAGTAGTAACAGACGCTGGCTTAACCTCTTCGCTACTGGCGATTATTACAATATTTTTAATTATTACTGAATTATTTCTTGTCTCGTTTGACTTCAGAGCGAGATTTTTGTTTTATTTTCATTAGCTCGAATCTTAGAATTCGAAACATATTATTCTTATATCGAAATTTCATTTATATTTGAGTATCATTAATAAAATGGGACAAAACTGATGTACCCATTTGGGTACTCAGGGACTGAAGAGGTTAAATAATTCTGTTTTTCAGAAATTCAAATTGCGTTTCGCAACAAAAGCTTTCTCATTAGTATGATTTGACAGATGTTTGTTTAAATCAATCTTTTGAAAAGACTTTTGATCTTTGTGAAACAACAAATGTTTGCTTAAATAATTCCTACGAGAAAATTTCTTGTTGCATATCTCACAGACAAAAGGTTTCTCACCAGCATTGCGCAACAAATGATGGTTTAAATTATCCTTCTTAAAGTATTTCTTGTTGCATATTTTACACGCAAAAGAATATAATAATAAAACAAGAATAAATACAGAACTTCAGATGGGAAGGAAGAAAGAAATATTTTATTTAGAAACAAACCTATCAAGAAAATGTTAGGTGTGTTGAATAAAAATATCAAAAGGATAAAATTTAACATTAATGATGTTGTGATGTGTCTGTTTAGAAGCAGAGAAAAAAAATCTTTTTAAGAGCAAGATTTCTCACCTGTATGCAGCAATAGATGGTGGCTTAAATTACCCTTCTGAGAGAATTTTTTGTAGCATATTTCACACACAAAAGGTTTCTCACCAGTATGGATTAACAGATGTCGGCTTAAATCAACTTTTTGAGAGAATTTCTTGTTGCATGTCTCACAAACAAAAGGTTTCTCGCCTGTGTGATTTAACAGATGTTTCCCTAAATCAGCCTTTCGTGAGAACTTCTTTTTACACATTTCACACACAAAAGGTTTATCTCCAGAATGAATTAATAGATGTGTGCTTAAATTACTCTTTTGAGAAAATTTCTTGTTGCATATCTCACAGACAAAAGGTTTCTCACCAGTGTGAATTAAAAGATGTTTGCTTAAATTACTCTTTTGAGAGTATTTCTTGTTGCATATCTCACAAGAAAAAGGTTTCTCCCCAGTATGAATTAAGAGATGCTTGCTTAAATAATCTTTTTGAACAAATTTCTTGTTGCACATTTCACACATAAAAAGTTTATCACCAGTATGAATTAAGAGATGCTTGCTTAAATGGTCCTTTTGAGCGAATTTCTTGTTGCATATTTCACACACAAATGATTTCCCACCAGTATGAATTAAGAGGTGTGTATTTAAACTACTTTTTTGAGAGAATTTCTTGTTGCATATCTCACATACAAAAGGTTTCTCCCCAGTATGAATTAAGAGATGCTTGCTTAAATAATCCTTTAGAGCAAATTTCTTGTTGCATATCTCACATACAAAAGGTTTATCACCTGTATGAGTTAAAACATGACTGCTTAAATGAGACTTCAGAGAGAATTTCGTGTTGCATATTTCACAACAAAAAGGTTTCCCGCCAGTATGAATTAACAGATGGCTGTTTAAATCCCATTTTCTTGAAAATCTTTTGCTGCATACCTCACACACAAGCAGTTTCCCTTCCTGTATTTCAGAACCCATTTTTCAAAAAAATTGTTGAAACGAAATATTTTGCTGCATATTTCGCACTTTAAAGATAGTTTTGAGTGATGTGATGTGCATCTACATTCATAGCTTTTTGCATCTGCAATAAATATAAGTAACACAATCTATAGCCTTTTAAGATTTATGAAAAATAATTTACAAAAAATAAACGTATTATGAAATGTTCAATTAACGCAGAAAACTAAACTGAAATAGAATTCAAATACTTGATGCTCGCAGAACAAATGATGCGTCTGATTAATTTTCTAATTGCATAAAGATTTAAATTATAATCAAATTTCGAATAAATAAAATAAATAGTTGTTACCATAAAATAAAAACTAATCATATCGAAAATATTATCAATAAAAAATGGAAATAAATATTATTAACGAAAAATAAATCAAATATTTTAGAAAAAAGCATCTATAAATAAAAGTATTTTTCAAAACATTCAGAAATAAAAAATAAAGCAAACTTAGTGAGAAAATTTTATAATTTTGTATTTATCTCTGAAAACAATGATACATTTTATAAGCAATGTGGATAAAACAATTTATTTTTACGACAAGGGTAATTATAACATTTCGAAACATTTAGTTAAAATCCCTCCAGTTTTAAGAATTTTTAAAACTAAAATAAATGATTAATGAGAAAAACATTTTGCATTATCAATGCAATTTACATTACATTGCAACAAATTAACCATTTTATAGTACTTAAACTATTTTAGCTATGTATAATAGATTAGATATCTAACAAAATACATTTCTTTACAAGTTTTAAAATACAGCTTTGGAATAGATTTATAGATTTGTCTATCTAAATTTGATTAGAAATGGTGTTAAGAATATCATTAAAATGATTTAAACTAGAGCACCTTATAACACCGTCTGTAGAGAATACAGGGATAAATATAGAACTTCAGATTGGAAGGAAAAAAAAACATTTTATTTAGAAACAAATCAATGAAGAAAACGTTCAGACTGTTTAATAAAAATTATCAAAAGAATAAAATTTAACATTAATGATGTTGCAGTTATGTCTTTTCTGAAGAAGCATAAAAATACTTTTTAATTCCAAGATTACACAATTATATTTGAAAGTTTGAAATAAATATGAAATAAATAATAGTGAATTTATAGAATGGGTATATAATTGTTCAAACTACGTTACATACCTAGCAATTTAAGACACTGTATTATTACAATACAATTTGGTTTCAACTATCTTATATTAAATTTTCCTTTTATCTTCAGCTGATTTTTAAAATTACGACTTTTCATACTGAGTTCCTTTCACAACACTACTCTTATAACAATATTTAACTTAATATACATTGTTTAATTAAAATGCAAATGAATAAGAAAATGACACTAAAAATGTCCTTTTGTTCAGTACCAGGAGGGAAGGGTAGCTTTCATATTTGCTAGCTTTAAAAGTTTGTTATTTTCATAGCTAGTTCCTTCACAACACCACCCTTATACACAGTTCATATTCAATTAAAGAGGATTTGAAAAATGAAATTACACTAAAAATGTTAAATATCATAGAATTTTAATTCATTTATCAATTGTACTATATTTTACAAATCAATTTATCATAATTAGCATAACAAGCAATAACGCCTTAGCACTGTTGCCATGTATTACTTACCTTTTTTTATAAAATACAACAGTACCCTTATTATAGAGCCTTTAATTAAATATAATATAGTTTAATTAAAGTGGACATGAAAAAAAATTAAATAGTAAAAAAAGTCATTTCGGCCAGTGCCGGGAGAAGAAAGTAGCGTTCATATTTCTTGGTTTTAAAGTTTTACAAGTTTTATTTGAAACTAATTTGCTCAAATTTTAAGAAGCTAAAATGCAACAAATCCGGTAGAAGCTTATTTGTCAATACTAATTTGAATCAGAGTTGTGCCAAATTAGTAAGCTACAGCCAAGTTGGCACCATTTATGGTTATTTTTTTTGGTTGCCAAATTTGGTAATATTTCACCAAGTGTCGTCAAGCTTGGCAAAAATTTGAATCTAATGGATATTAATAATATTTAAGCATTGCACGGCAATACATGGTGCAAATGGTTACCATTTTGGAATAAGACGACGGAAGAAGCTTGCCAACAAACTCAGTCAAGACATTGGTACATTCTATAAATACACTGTTGTGCAAAATTTTGGGACGAGTCCCAAAAGGCCAATTTCAAAGGAATTTTCAAACGATAAATTTTCACGCGAATATTCAAAAGGAATGAATATAATTCGAACAATTACTATCCCTGCATAACAACTAGTCCGTATAACATCTCATTCAGGTCATACATGGTCACAAGAGTCACAGTCACTACGGCGAAACAAAAAATAGGAAATTCCATACGTCTCTTTTATGAGTCTGAAATGACTACTATATGAGACTCTACTGACAGGTCATTGTGACTGCTGCTTTGTGGCGAGTCACCAGGTGACTTTACAGTGTCGTTTCATTGACACTCTCTTGTGACCTCTCATCTGGAGACTCAATTTCATTGTCATTGTAAACGTTGTATTATGATAAATTACCAAATGTCACATGGTGACTTTTAACCACTTTTCACAGTGGCTACTTCACAGAAGGATCTCAGTCACCATTTGACAATGTCTTGTGACAGAAAGTCACCATGTGACTTTGATGTGACATTTGGTAATTTATCATAAAACAACATTCACAATTACTTTGAAATTGAGTCTCCAAATAACAGTCACATGAGAGTCTCAATTAAACGACATTGTAACTTCTCAACTTCTAATCTAAGCCATCTGAAAGATAAAACAAAATATGCTTTGGAATATTTGTTTTAAGGTAAAATTTTCAAGAAAAAAGATATTTTTCAGTTTTAATTTATTTGCACCACTTTTAAATTAAAAAAATTAAAATGTCTGCCATTTTGGAAAAAACGGCGGATGAAGCTCTTCAACGAACACGGTTGAGGCATTGGTATGTACTAAAGATACAATCTCATTCAAATTGGTTAATAAATAATAGACTCATCACATGACATATATGATACAGTTGAACATTGTTAACACAAAATGAACTGAGTTAAGACTGACAATAAATATTAATTTGTTTAACATGAAATCAAATTCTAAAAAATCTGCTTAAATTTTTTTTTT
Organism: Maratus speculifer; assembly: GCA_964019185.1. Lineage (NCBI taxonomy): Eukaryota > Metazoa > Arthropoda > Arachnida > Araneae > Salticidae > Maratus > Maratus speculifer. The sequence goes on from CAXHSM010000929.1 coordinate 892,836, forward strand.
AAATATGAAAAGCAAGCAAAAGAAAGCAAAAGAAAAACTACGCAAAATGAAAAATATGGAAAAAAATTTCTTACTTTGATATAATCATAGAAAAATTTCCCCCTGGAATCCAAATCTAACATCCTTATCACCATCTCAAAATTTGCATACTCTATTCTTATAATTATATTCACTATTTAAAAACTATTTCAATGTGCAATTGATTATTAATATATTTAAAAATTTGAAGTTGCATTTGTCTGCATTTTTGTCTCGTAGACACACTTGTGATAAAAATATTCAGATTTACAAAAAAAAAAAAAAAAAAAAAAAAAAAAAAAATTGCTTGCTTTTAATATGATTTCTTTTAAAGAACAATTTATTTTACTTTTAGAGATCTAAATGAAATAACGCTTTTTTTTAGTCAACAAGCATTAACTTAAGATGTGTAATTTCAACAAAAAAAATATTTAAAAAAAAAAAACAAATAAATTCCATAATTTCTTTTTCTTGATAGTTGATACTGAACCCTATAATTTTTTTTAGTTATGTGTAATTGCATCAAGTTCGTTCTTTTAAATTAGTTGGTTTTCAATACAGTATACTCCCTCAAATCCGTACAGCTTGGGAATAAAGATTGTGCAGATTTTAGAATTTTGCTGATTTCTGGTCACTGCTTTGTTTACATTTTTTGAATGGTAATTTAAATGTGATTAATAATGCAATCAAAACTACAATGAATGTTTACAATATAATAAAATATTAAAATAACTAAAAAACTAAAATAATAAAAATTAATATATTTTTAATATGATTAAAATATGACAAGCAAAGATCAAGATAATAATCAATAATGTATGATTAAATATCCATTATAAAGATAAAATGTATTTTTCTTAAATTATTTAATGAAACTTGCCTCATAAAGGTGCATTACTATTTCACATCAAAATCATAAAATAAGGAAATTTTTTTCATGTTTAGCCAGATTTAACTACAAAAGACGCTTGATTAATACATAAATATATTTGTTAAAAAGATAAATATATTGTCAGTGATAGCATCAATATCTTTAATATTTCCAGAAATAGATTTATCCTTTTTTATGAAAAAACATGAATACAATAATATTAACAAAAATTACAAATTAAAATATGTATGAAATTGATTTTAAACTAATAAATTCATAATTTTATCCCCATATCTGATATGAATCCCCATATTTCAATGTGCAATTGATTATTAATATATTTAAAAATTTGAAATCGGATTTGTCTGCATTTTTTTCTCGTAGTGTGATAAAAATATTCAGATTTACAAAAAAAAAAAAAAAAAAAAAAAAAAAAAAAAAAAAAAAAGATTATTGTTTACTTTTAATATGATTTCTTTTTAAGAACAATTTATTTTACTTTTAGAGATCTAACATGAAATAACGCTTTCTTTTAGTCAACAAGCATTAACTTAAGATGTGTAAGTTCAACACAAAAAATATTTTGAAAAAAAAAATAAATAAATAAATTTCATATTTTTTTTATTTCTTGATAGTTGATACTGAATCCTATACTTTTTTTTAGTTTGGTGTAATTGCATCAAGTAAATAGTCGCTCTTTTAAATTAGTTGGTTTTCAATACAGTAGATTCCCTCAAATCCGTACAGCTTGGGAAAAGAGATTGTGCAGATTTTAGAATTTTGCTGATTTCTGGTCACTGCTTTGTTTACATTTTTTGTAATTTAAATGTAATTAATAATGCAATCAAAACTACAATGAATATTTACAATATAATAAAATATTAAAATAATTAATAAACTAAAAAATATATATAATTTTTTATATGATTAAAATATGACAAGCAAAGATCAAGATAATAATCAATAATGTATGATTAAATATCCATTATAAAGATAAAATGTATTTTTCTTAACCTCCTCAATCCTGATGTCGCCTGGAGGCGACACTAAAAATCACCCTTTAAATTAATCTAATTTCTGTTAGAATTGTTAAAATTACATCTAGTCTTTTTTAATAGATGTTTGCATGTTAGAAGCACCGATGTACAACCTAATGCATGTTTGGAGATGTTTCATAAAAATTTTAAACTGGTTTTTGTGGTGTCGCGTAAAATTTGTCTCAGGACTGAGGAGGTTAAATTATTTAATGAAACTTGCCTCATAAAGGTGCATTACTATTTCACATCAAAATCATAAAATAAGGAAATTTTTTCCATATTTAGCCAGATTTAACTACAAAAAACGCTTAATTAATACATAAATGTATTTGTTAAGAAGATTGTTATTGCCAGTGATAGCATCAATATCTTTAATAAGAAATAGATTTATCCCTTTTTTATGAAAAAACATGAATACAGTAATATTACCAAAAATTACAAATTAAAATATGTATGAAATTGATGTTAAACTAATAAATTCAAACTTTATAAACCATATCTGAACTGAATGTTTCATTGTTTAATTCTGTAAGTTTTGTGAGGATTTAAGGGAGTCTAATGTATATACATTTTAGATATAATATTTCAATAATTATAGAGATGTATGCAATAATCTATAAATACCACACACCTATAAATAAATACTATATATTTATATAATTTTATATTTTTCATATGTTTATTATGTATGTCAAATTTAAAGAAAAGCTATAAATTTTTTTGGAAAGAAATGAGCTAATTGCAAAAAAATACAAAAAACAAATGGCTAAAATCAATTTCAGTACTGAAAAAGCAAATCCAAAAGCAACCACACTAATTAATTGAATGCTTAAAAAAAAAGAACATTGTATGGAATTTTACACAAAATATCATATAATGTTTCAAAAATATCATGATATTTATGAACCCTGGTAAGGAAAAATGTTTTGGAGGAAATAAACGATGTGGATCAGCTATCAATGGATAGTAAAACAGAAATTAAGGTCTGGTGGACGTATGATGCTTTCATAGTTCAGACAAATGCAATGACAGACTGAGTGTAGCTCCTTTCTTTTTATATTTTGATTATTTGACATGTTTGCAATTAGGAAACAAAACACAAAAACAAAAAAGAAATCATATATAGTCAAAGTTCTATAATCCGCACAAGTTGGAACCAAATGTTGTGCGGATTATGGAATATTGCAGATTATAGAGTATAATAGATTATACATCATTTTATTATTTGTAGACAGCATTTAGATACTATAATCAGTATGATATGAAAAGGTAAATATGAAATCTAATAATTGATTTGATATGCTATCTGAAAAATTTACATAGACTTCCTCAAATCCGCACAGCTTGGGACCAGAGGTTTTGCAGATCTTAGAATTTTGTGGATTTCTGGTCATTGCTTTGTTTACATTTTTAAACAGTTATTTGAATGTAATTAATAATGAAATCAAAAATATAATGAATGCTGATAATATACTAAAATAAGTCATCAATTAAAATAATAAAAATTTAGATGATTTTTAAAATGATTAAAATACTAAAAGCAAAGGTCAAGTTAATAATCAATAATGTAGAATTAAATATTCATTATTAAGATGAAATTTGTTTTTCCTAAATTATTCAATGAAACTTGCCTCATAAAGATACATTATTAATTCACTTCAGGATCATAAAATTATGAAGCTTTATTTCAAGTTTAGCCAGACTTAATAACTAATAAAGCTTGATTAATACATATACATATTTGGTAAGATTGTGATTACCAATGATATCAGCAATATCTTTATTTTTTCTGTAATAAATTATTTTTTCTTTATAAAAAAAAACATGAATTCAGTAATGTTAACAAAAATTACAAATTAAAAAATATATGGAATTGATATAAACTAAAAAAGTCAAATTTTGCACCTACATGTGAACTGAATGTTTCATTGTTTACATCCGTAAAATGTGTGCGGATTTTAGGCATGCGGATTTAAGGGAGTCTACTTTATTTTTAAAGTTTTTTTATTAAAAAGATATATACGTACATTTAAATAAAAATAATTACATATGTTCTGTAATACAGTTTGATTTTTACTGATAATAAAATAAAAGAGTTATATTTAAAAAAAATGTAGATGTTTCATTATAATTTTTTTTTTCAATATTTTTATAATTTGTTTAAAAAATCATTTTTGGATAAGGAGTTTGTAAATTTTCTTAACTGTTTATTTTGCTGTTTACATTCATAAAGTAACGCAGATTATAGAAAATTGCAGATTATGTGGATTATTGAACCTTGACTGTATTTTTTTTTTTTAACCCCTACAGAAAAAATGTCTTTCAAAAGTCTAGAATTTCCCACGTTCACAAATATTGGAGACTGCATCACACAACCCTCCCCCTTCTCTGGTGATGACTCAGGTGGTGATTTTTTATCCTTATAATAATTTTATCAACTGTCTTTAATTTATTGGTTGTTTTTTAAAACTCTCAGTATAGCATAATTAAAATGATACGAAAAATGCATCTGAAGTACAGCAAACTATTGCAATTAATTTTTAAATTGAAAAATCAGACAATTTTCTTTTACTTTGGAGGAAGGAAAGTATATAAAATTCATAATAATTACAAATTCATATTATTGAAAGAAAAAAAAAATGTGTGCATAAATTACATATAAAGCAGAAACTAGTACAATTACTTTCATAAAAGTTAAAATGTAGTATTATTAAATATTTTACTGAATGAAGATAATACATTATAAAAAATTATAAATTGTAATAAAATAACTGAAAATATTTACAGTTCATATTAAAATTCATGGCATACAGTAAAATATATATTTAATAAAATATTATTTTAATTATTATAAGTCAATAATTAATATTAAAAATTTAGGTACTACTCTGTTATCCCGTCGACCAAAATACTATCGCCAAATTATAAGATTAAATGCCGATAATGGATGATCATGAATGTCAATTCAATGACATTAAATATGATACATGTGTTTAAAACGTCATTAAGTGATTTTTATTTGTATTTTTATTAATATTATACCAATTATTTGTTTTTTATTAAGATAAAAATTACGTCAATATGTATAATTTGGCGAAATTGGTCAACGGGATAACAGAGTAGTACTAAAATTTATACTGATTGATTAAAAAAAAATAGTGGTAACTTTTTATTATACAGGCTTTCAAATTTTTTTTAATTGTTATTTATTACTCCACACAATTTGGGCTTTAAAAATTGAGATTTATTGACATATGATGCAAATAGCTATGAAAACAAGCCTAATGAATGTTTATATGCGTTTATATATCTATCTATATATTTATATAATTATAATAATTCTACATTTACACATATATAAATACACATATGCAGTAGCGGCTCATCAGGGAGTGAGGAATCTGATTTTTCATACCACTAAAATTTAACAGAATCTTTCACATTATTTATTTGACAAATTTTGTTGATTAAATAAAACTGAAATAACCATGCAATTTTAGAGGTGTGAATAAATCGATGCAAACCCCCCTGACCAGTCTCTACTGCATATATGTGTATCTGAATGCATTATGATTATTTTTTATACTCAATTTACTTCTTTTCGTTTGATAAAAAAAATAAATTGTCTACTAAGAATGTATTTATTAAAAATACAGCACATTGCTCAATGGTGCACAAAACAAGAATTTTAATGTACACTTGTACAATTAAAATAAAATAAAAATATCAACCTTTCGCACCGTCTGTTGCGAGCGTCTTCAGGAAATATGATAATGGAAAAACTAAGTTTGCATCTTGATCTAGAGATAATATTTCTAATAAATTAAAATCGAAATGAATTAAAAGTTTTAAAATGTTGCAACTTACACGTGAGTAAAATTTAAATATTGCAACAAAATAAATTTAATTAATTAATAATAATTAATTTTACTCACATGTAAGTGGCAACATTTTTAAACTTTTAATTCATTTCAATTTTAATTTATTAGAAATATTATCTCTCGATCAAGATGCAAACTTAGTTTTTACATTATCATATTTTCCTGAAGACGGCGCGAAACGTTGATATTTTTATTTTATTTTAATTGTACAAGTGTATATTAAAATTCTTGTTTTGTGCACCATTGAGCAATGTGCTGTATTTTTAATAAATACATTCTTAGTAGTTATATTTTATGGTGTAATTTTTCAGTATATATTAATAAATAAATTGTATTACAATAAATAAATTATACAAATGCTAGGAAAAAAAACAGCTCGTGTAAATGAAACAGTGAAGAGGTTGCCAGAAAATGTGTTTCCCAATTATAGTTTTTTAAGTGTATTTTAGTTATAGCGTATGTTCATTACTTATAGAATATTTTATTCTAAGGGAAAATAATCTTATTTGTGAAAATGAAAGTATCCATTATAAATATTAAGTAAATTTTAATTCTTTAATACCTTTTAATTCTAAAATAATATTAAAGTATTCGGCCTGATGATTACTACTCGGCTTCGGCTAGCAAAACATTCGATTTAAAATGGCTATAAATGATAACAATATTGAAAGTTATGACACATAAAATTTTGTGTCATCATACGATCAAATCTCAAGTTCTAGATTTTACAGTGGAAGAACAGTGAAAAAAACATATCTTACTATTAATTTATTCTACTAAAGAAGCAGGGTCAGTAAATTTATTGAAAATATATCCACTGTTACAAATTGAGCATGACCAATTTGTCTATTTTAATACAGATGCCAACACAATGAATGATCTATGAATACAGAAGTCATTCATTAATAATGATTCAATATATATTTCCGTTTAAAAATTGGATGCATTGGAAACGATTTTGGAAACTCAGAAAAAACTTGCATAGATTCTTTGTTGAAGCTTGTTTAATAGCTGACTGGTAACTATTATTATGACCCGGGATACGAAAAGAAAAAGTTTTAGCCATATTGCAGTTTTGGACCAGTTTAATCGATTGTGACGCCAACACAATTGATGAATCACTAATGAAGACTTCATTCAGGAACAATGAATCAATCAATAAACAAACTGAAACAGAATTTTTTTTTTAATCAAACAAAATATTTATTTATAAAAAAACCAAAAACATTTGAGAATCTAGCACTTAAATATATCCTCGTGTATTAAATTTAAGCAATTTAATTTTGATTAACTCAGAAAAATCTAACATTCTTTTGTGAAGCTTGTTTCTGCTAATGGCTGTCTGATAACCAGTTTTAAATAAGGAATTAAAAAGGATATTAGTATTATTGCTATTACAGTAGTTTAGTTAATCACGTCAATTCACCATTCTCGGGATCAATGAATGATTTATTTTGATTAAATCGTAGTGTAAAAAGGTATGATTCATTCAGGTATATTGGCATCTTTTGCTTGCCCTGTCTATAAATATCAGGTAACTTTTAAAATATGAATTTATTGATCTCACCCTTTTTACTAAAATAAGTTAAAGCTAAGATGTTTCTTTTTGTTACTGTTCAACTAAAATTCTACAACCTGCAGTTTGATAAATATGACTATACATGAAATTTCATCTGTTGCTACTTTTATTCCACCCGTAGTCATTTTAAGCATTAATAAAATGTTTTATTTACAGCAGATGATTATTTATTTGTAATTAGTTGGTCAAATAACATTTAAGTTTAAATTTGAAAAAACTTAACTCGTTTGAATATTTGTTAACAGTAAAATTTTAAACATTGTGTTGCTCATAGACTGAATTTGGTTGTATTCTGTCCTACGGAAAGTATACATATTTTTTTAAATCATTGATCTCATGTTGAAGTTCTTATATAAAATTTATAAAAAATTGCATAAAATGTCAAACAATTTTCGAAACTAACGATCTTAAATTCCAATGTCTTCATAATATTAGATCTGTTGCTAATAGAGCTGTTGTTGCACAGATTTAAAAAAGAATTAAAAAAATACTTTATTGTTTACTTGCATTTAGAAAAATTGTACAGTATTTTTCTCATAACAAGAATCTTGTTTATGTAATTGAAAACATCTTTTTTAAATATTATGTAAATTTTAATCTTTTAGCATCTTTAAATTTTAAATTGATAGAGTATTAAGCCTGAAAATTACTTTTCGGCAATCAAAATATTCTGTTTACCTTTGTGCAGATTATTTAAAATAACTATAAATGTAAACAAAAATGAAAGCAATGACACATAAAATTTTGTATCACCATACTATTAAATCATATGTTTAAGAATTTTCAGTAGAAGAATAACTAAAGAAACATATCTTTACCTGTATGCAAAATATTTAAAATGGCTATAAATAGCAGCAAAAAATGAAAGTTGTGACACATAAAATTTTACTATTTAAATCACAAGTTCTAGAATTTTCTGTAGAAGAATAACTTAACGAAACTGATCTTACCATTAATTCCTTTTAGTAAAGAACATGGATCAGCAAATTGATTAAAAATATATATCTACTATTACAATCTGATCATGACCATTTTGTCTTGAGTAAAATCCATTTTTATACATACAGAAGCCAACACAAGAATGAATGATGAAGCGAGAGTCATTCAATAATAATGAATCAACCAATAAATCAGCGAAGTTTTAATAATAATAAAAAAAAAGAAAGAAAGAATTTATTTATAAAAAAGAGCTATGAAGCATTTTTTAAATTCCTTGATATAGCATTAAATATGTCTTCGTGTCAAAAATTAGATGCAATTTGATTTTGGAAACTCAGGAAAATTTTGCGTAGATTCTTAGGACAGTTTGTACAATGGTTGTCTGGTAACCAGTATTACATTCAAAGATTTAGAAAAAAATAGTAGCCATATTTCCATTGCAGCTGCTTAATTAATAAATAATATTAAGAATTATGAATACAAGAATCATTTCAAATAAATCATACGGTAATTCATGATTCATTCTTTTATTGGCGTGGCGTATTGTCTCTTCCGTTGTTTGTAATATCAGGTAACTTTTAAAACATAACTTTATTGTACATAACCTGTTTACTAAAATAAGTTAATGCTAAGGTAGGGTAGTTTTTTCATTACTCTTCAATTGAAAACTCTATACATCAGTAGCGTAGCTATGTTTTTTGGAGCCCAGGGCCCGCAAGAAATTTTGCGCCCCCACCCCAATATAGATATACAGTCAAAGATCTATAATCCGCACAAGTTGAGGCCAAAGGTTGTGCGGATTATGGAATTTTGCGGATTATAGAGTATAATGGATTATGCATCATTTTATCATTCTTAGACAGCATTTTAATTCTATAATCAGTATAATATGGAAAAATAAATATGAAATCTAGTAATTAATTTAATAAGTAATCTAAAAAAATGCATTTTTAAAGTTATTTTTTTTTTTTTAAATGATATATATATATGTATTTAAAGAACAATAATTACATATTAATAATGAGATTTATTTTTAAGGAATATTTTATGGAAGAAAGTATAAAAAAAATTAGAACAAATTATGCACAAAAAATAACCAATACAAAGTAAAATAAATGGTAATTACTTCAGTATACTGTAATGAAATAGTACTATGAATATTACTTAAGAAATCTTTTGTTTAACAAAAATAAGAGTGGAGTGTTGTTTGTTTCAAAACCTGAAATGAATGAATCATGAATCTTTGATGAAATGTGCGTTTTTTCGAGATTTTTTAATTGATTTCATGCTTGTTTTGGCTTTTTTTTTTTACAAATTTCTCCTTTTTTGCGTTTTTTCAAGAGATTTTACGTTTAAAAAAAAAAAAAAATTTTCAAGTATCAAAATTTATGATTCATTCATTTCATCATGATTCATTCCTGTAAATTTTGTTGAACGAACTCAGAAAAATCCCGTGTAAGCGCCCCCCTCTAACTATTGTACGATTTTTCGCCACGTTTGGGGGGGCGGATTAACGGTATTTTACTGTATAATATTTAGTTCTCAGCTGGTGCTGTGTTTACTGTTATTCTCCTGAACTTGCACAAACTGAAATAGCTACGACTGAACAGTTGTCAATTCGAACGTTCAGTAAGCTTAGGCACGTGACGTAATACAGTTTAGTTTTTTACTGTCAATAAAATAAAAGAGTAAATTAAAAAAAATACATGTTTTATTATGATTTTTATTACATTTTTTATTATTTGTTAAAAAAAATCATTTTTGGATCACGAATTTGTAATTTTTTTAACTGTTTATTTCATTGTTTACATTCGTAAAGTAACGCGGATTATGGGAAATTGCGGATTATGTGTCCGCGGATTATAGATCCTCGACTGTATAACAATTTCTCTCAATTTGGCGCCCCTAGGCCTCGGCGCCCGGGGCGGACGCCCCCCTTTCCCCCCCCCCCCCTTAGCTACGCCACTGCTATAACTTGCTACTTGATAGTGACTGAACACGAAATTTCACATGTTGCAACTGTAATTGTTCTTGATTTATCATAGAGTCATTAAGTCATTAATAAAACTCTTTATTTATAGGAGCGGATAATTTTGGTTATGTAATATATTTAAGCATTATTAAAAATCAGTAATTAATTAAATTAATAATACTTTTCATAATTCAAAAAATAGACAGCAAGAATTTGTCGAAATATATTAATTCAAATTTTTTATAACGACTGTTGCCAAATCATACTTAAACATACTTGTTGCAAAACTTACAGTAAGCATGGGTTGCCATAAATATCATATTACATAACACTCTCCCCCTTAAAAAAAAAAATTCTTGTTTTACAAACCAGGCATTCATTCACAAAACTATAAATTTAATCGATTTGGTGGTCTTATGACCCTTTTAGGTCGTGGAGTTTTAAGTAGCTGGGAATTCGGGGTTTTATGACAGTCCAGAGTTCTTTTAGGTGTTTTAACAGCTCTTGTTGAAATCTGTTCTTTCTCTACTGCCTCAGTTGTCTCTATTGCCGTTTGAGATGTAGTCTCATTCTTCATTGTATCAGATGAATCGGGATCTATTTTTGTATTAGAATCAGTAGTTGTCACTGATGATTCCCTTGCATAATCCAATGGCACACTGTGAGGCACAGGGATTTCAGGAATTTGAAGCGTGCACTTTCTTAAATGATCCGCATGTACAAAACGCACTTGACCATTTACACGTACCAGATAGGTATTTTCACTAATTTTCTTCGTGATGATACCAGGAAACCATTTAATTTCATTGTTTCTGGTGGTGATCACTTCTGAGCTTTGTAATTTTGGTTTGTGGTGTAAATTTGAAAATAAGCTCAGCAGGTGTCTTCAGTGTAACTGATGAAGGCGTGTTTCGATATGCAAACAGTATGCAGTCTAACCTATGTTGAAAACTATCATAAACTCTGTTGGAAAACTTGTGTTTCTTCAACATGTTTTTAATGATATTAACAGATTTCTCTGCTGCTCCATTGGAATTTGGATGATATGTGGGTGAATTCCTTAGAATAATACCATTTGATTTAAAAAAATTTTCAAATTCTTTGGATTTAAACTGTTTAGCGTTATCAGATACAACTTCACTTGGTAATCCAGAAGTAGCAAAAATTTGTCGAAGCTTGTGTATTGTAGATTTGGAATCTGTGTTAGAAACAAGTGCTACTTCAATCCACTTTGAATAAGAATCTTTAACAATCAACATGTTGTGATTTTCATACTCTGCATAATTGATGTGGATTCTTTCAAATGGTTTTCCTGTTAAAGGCTAGTTATTTAATGGAACTCTGGGAGCAGTTGGTCTGGTCATTTGATATGGAACACATTTGTTTACATAAGATTCAATCTCTGTATCTATTTTTGGAAACCAGAAGTATCCTCGAGCAAGATGTTTCATTCGCACTATTCCAGGGTGTTCAGTATGTAAAAGTTGAAGAAATTTTTCTTTTAAGCATTTTGGAATAACTAATCTATTTGCTCTTAGTAGACAATTATTTTCGATGCTCAGTTCATTTCTGACTTTGTAGTATTCCTGCCAAGAATCTGGAACAACTGAGGGCCAGCCAAATTTGGTGTAGGTTATTGCTTTACTGACATCGCAATCAATTGCACTCGCTTTTTCAATATCTTTGGTTGTCAGATCCTCAAATTCTGCAAAATAACATACAAATTCATGAGCACGTCTGTCAACTGGTTCATTATCTTCACACGGGAGGCGAGAAAGAGCATCAGCTAGCAGTAGATCCTTCCCTTTTTTGTACTTCATAATGTAGTCATAGCTGGATAAAATCAATGCCCATCTCTGCATTCTTGAATTAGCCATTTCCGGAACAGGTTTATCATGACCCAGTAAAGTCAACAAAGGCTTTGAATCAGTTTCAATGATAAATTTTCTTCCTTGTAAATATTTATTGAAACGTTTAAGGCCAAAAATAATAGCTAAAGCTTCCTTATGTACTTGAGCATAGTTCCTTTCTGCTTTGTTGAGGGTCTTCGATACAAAAAATATTGGTCTTAGTAAACCAGGTGCTAATTCATGGCATAAAACTGCTCCAAGACCATACTCAGATGAATCACATTGTAGAACAATGGGCTTTGTTACGTCATAATGTACCAAAACGTTATGTTTATCTAATAAAGTCTTACTTTTTTCAAAAGCATCAATACATGCTTTGTTAAAATCCCATTTTGAATCTTTCTCTAATAATTTGTATAAAGGTTTCAGCTTTGAAGCTAAATTGGGTATAAAATGCTGATAATAGCCTAGAAGCCCTAGATAACTTTTCAATTCTGTGATGTTGCTAGGTAACTTTGTATTTGAAATATCATTACATTTTTCTTTAAGTGGATGGATGCCTTCAGGATCTTTAATATGACCCAGAACTTTAATTGTATCCTTGAAAAATTCACACTTCTGAATATTAATTTTCACATTGTAATAATTTAGTTTCTGTAGCACCAGCTCTGTTCTATGTATACATTCTTCCTTGGTACTTCACGTATAAATAAATCCTCAATGTAGCAATCAGTAAATGAAAAATCCTTTAGAATTTCATCCATTTTTTGTTGAAAGAAGAAAGATGCTGATTTGATACCAAAAGGTAGTTTCGTATAACGTAGTAAACCCCTTGGTGTATTCAGCGTCAGCAACTCTTGAGACTCAGGAGCTATACGTAATTGATGAAAGGCCATTGATAAGTCAATTTTTGAAAAATACTTTCCAGATCCTATATTTGTTAGAATATCTTCTTGAGATGGAAGTGGATAAAATTGGGTTTCACAAAATTTATTAACTGTTACTGAAAAATCTCCACAAATTCTAACAGTTCTTTTGCCTTCGCTGTTTATTTTGGGTACTGGAACTATGGGGGTTGCCCATTTAGAATGACTTACAGGTACTAATACACCTTTTTGAACTAGGGAATCCAATTCTTGATTTACCGATTGTCTTATGGCATATGTCATGCCAATTGTCTTATGGCATCCTATATTTACTGGTTTACCTAATATTCCACTTGAATCGCTGGAATTAAAACAGTTGGGAAATTTAGCATAATAATATTGCAAAATATGCTCTTGAGAGAAATCAACTTTATTCTTTATTCTTAATTCTATTATTCATTCAGTTGTATTTTTAATTTTATCATTAACATTTGCAATATGGTCATTTATCATTTTATTTAGATCGATGCCAAGCTGTTGAATCCAATAACGACCCAAGAGTGTAGGTCTATTTGATGCTTCAATAACAACTAAATGATTTCTTTCCTTGAAATGTGACAGGCGCTTTAAATCTTCCAATAATTTTTAACATTTGACCTGAATAAGAACATAAAGTTGGAATTTCCAATTTTTCAAGTGTACCTAACTTTAAACTATCAAATTTGTCTTTAGACATAATTGTATGTGCACTACCTGAATCTATTTGCATGCCAACTGGCGTGTCACCTATTAAAATATTAACGAGGTAAGGTTTCGGAACTTCATCTGTTATAGCAGCACACACGGAAACTGTGGTTATGTACATATCATCAATTGCTTCATCCAGAAAGTTTGTTGTTGAATTTTTGCAAACACTGGATATGTGCCCTTGGCAGTGGCACTTATAACAAGTCGCATTTTTAAAAAAGCATTCACCTATGTGCTTCTTTCCACAATGTTTACAATTTTCAACATTTTTTTCAATATTGTGTTTATTTTCAGTTTTACCTGCATATCCATTTTTATTATCCTTACTTTGGAAATCTTTATTTTGAACAGGAACTCTCTTATTAATTTTTTATCACCCCTTGAAATTTTGAGAACACTATCTTCCATAATCGTAAAAAATTTGGCTTCTTTACTAGCCGTTTCCATTGCAAGCGCAATCTCACTTGCCCTATTGAAGTCAAGTTTACTTTCACTTAACAATCTATTCTGAATTTGTTGGTCTGCAAAACCACAAACTAATTTATCATGGATCGCATCATCTAGAAAATTTCCAAAAGAACACTTACTTGCTGCCTCTTTTATCCTTACAATAAATGTCGCAGCATCCTCTGCATTTTGCTTTAAGTTGTAAAATCGGAATCTTTGCATAATTACCGATGACTGTGGTGAGAAGTGATTGGTTAATACTTTGACGATTTCACTATAAGAAATGTCCTTTAAATTTTTAGGTTGAACAAGGTTTCTTAATGTAGAGAACACCTTTTTCCCGACACAAGTCAACAAAGTAGCCCGTTTATCACTATCATTTTTAATTCTATTTGCTTCAAAATAAAATTCAATTTGAAGTAGATATTCTTCAAAACTGTCATTTTCATTATAAGCTGGCATTCTACCAGTTTGAGGATGATACTTGTCACTTTCAGAATTCTGCATTATCAAACATACATCAGATCTTCGTAAGTCAAGAAAAGAAGCTCTAATAACACGGAAATATAAGTTTGATATAGCTAGAAACTTAATTTATGCTCGTTGCCAAATGTAATATATTTAAGCATTATTAAAAATCAGTAATTAATTAAATTAATAATACTTTTCATAATTCAAAAGATAGACAGCAAGAATTTGTCGAAATATATTTATTCAAAATTTTTATAACGACTGTTGCCAAATCATAGTTAAAACTTACAGTAAGCACGGGTTGCCATAAATATCATATTACATAACAGGTTATTATTATTTATTCCCAAAGAGTTTAGTGAATAATTTTCGAGTTTCAATTTAAATACAACAAATTGATTTTTTTTTCACATATATTTTTAAAACGTTATGTTGCTCATAAACTAAAGTTGATTGTATTCTATTCATTTGAAACTAAATATTTTTTAAATTGATCGAAAATTGAAATGCCTTTAAATCGTAATTTACATGCCTACATTTATAGAGTATATACAAAAAGTTTATATGTAAGAATACTTACTTCATAGGGGACTCTTCGATTATTTGAAAACATTGTTTCCGAATTTCTTGTTTAAATTTGAGTATTTTTGAACCTTTTTTTTCTTTTTTGCATCTGATATTGAGTTCTATGTTTAACATGACAATTTTTTTACCTTATCGATTTTGGATTCTTTAAAAGATATTTTAATTTCAAAACTAGTTCAAAAAGTGAAAGTGCTTTTTTCAAAAACACTCTGCCACCAAGATTTTTTTTTAAAGTAAAAAATAGTCATATTAAAGATCGACTTAAGCTGGTTCTCCATCAACTTTGAAATTCTCCTCTGTAATGTAAAGTCTTTCGATTTTTGATTCATTTATATATTTAAAATGTCTCTTGGGGAAATTAATATTTTTAACTTCATTTTCCTGTGCAATCATCTTAAAAGATGTTTCTTCTTTTCTTAGTTCTCAAAATATTTCTAAACTCTATGCTTAAATTAATATTTTATGTGTTAAAAGCTTATGAAATTTGAGTAAAATTTTAACACTTCATATAAAATTAAGTACATATATTATAGAAAATTTTTGCAAATTAAGAAAAACAGAGACATTTTGACACACAAGTTAAAAATATTATTTTTCCAAGGAGATACTTGTAATATAGGAAAGCATCAAATGCCCAGAGACTTCGCATTAGTGAGGGGAATTTGCAAGCTGAGGACTAACCCCAAAAAGAAACTATGGTTGAAACCTAGAACAAGTGATACACTGATTTTCAAGTGAGACCTCGGTATTGTTTTGTGTTAAAGGAAATTTCCTGTTAATAAGGTACAATTGTATTTGTTAACAAACAAGAAAAAAAAAGCGATTGTCTGTTCCTAACACTTTTTTGATGAAAAAGTCGCCGCAAAAATGCATTTTGAAAATAAAAGGTCATAATTTTGGTTTAAATATCTTACCACGGTGATCACCTTGATGACTTTTTGTTGTGCACTATGCATTAGAAATCTGTACTCTGTCAATTCTGCGATGTCACTTTATTCATTAAGTTAGTAGAAATCAACAGTGATGGCAACAATATTTTCCATTGAGAAAATATTTCATACTTTTTTTTTTCTTTATTATCTTTCTTTTCTTTTTTTATTTTATTGATAATATCTACAATAGTCTTATTTTTCAGAACTTGATAAAGCATTTTAACCTATTTACTGAGACTGTGATGAAACAAATTGTCTAATTGCTTGAAATGCGTAAACTTGAATTGAACAGAAACTTTTACTTTCAATTCCAATATGCTGTATTTTTCAAAAATTGCCTTTTATCAAAATAATGATTAAATTTCTATATCAGAGTGGATGAATCATGCTTAGAGATGCCACAAGATGGGCAAATTCAAGGTTTTTAATAAAATTTTGTAATTAATATTGAAACTGAATACTGAATAAATTTGTAGTGTAAAAAAATAATAATATATATATATTATGATGTGAGTTTCAATACTCGCCTTATCCAGAAAGTAAAATTTTTGAAAATAACAAGAATCCTCTGACAGTATCGACTGATTTTCATTGTAAATCAGCATTTTACAATGCCAGAAATACACGATAAAACCACATTGTTTTACAGATTGTTGCAATTTTTCCAGTGCAGATTCATCAGTGGAATAGACTGACAGTGAAAACTTGATTTTAAAAAGTTTGAATAAGGCAAGTATTATAACTCATAGTCTTATTTATACAACTTTGATCATTTAATTAAATGGTCTTGATTTAAGTATAGTAGACATTTAAAATCTACTTAATTTCATTCTTTTATTGAATTTCAGATTTAAAGTATAATTTTTGGATTTAAAAAAAGTGGAGACTGGTGTATATAATCATGGACAGGCAAACAGACTGATACCATCATTTTTTTAAGATATTGAAATAAACTTTTGTTACAAGGTTCTGCTTTTCAATTGGTATGTTTTGAAGCAAAATATAGCGTGTAAGTAGGTATATATTAATTTAAGAGCTATTATTATTGAAAAATATGCATTCTTTAAATAAAAAAATATGTTTTATGTACAAAATTTTGTATATGTTAGGAAAATGAAGATGTATTGCAAATGTTTTGCTTCATAACACAGTTAAGTGGTTTGCTAATATAATGTTGAAAAAAATAGTGAATAGATTTCATTATAGAAGATTTGGCATAAACAAAATTCTTTACAAAAATAATTCAAAATATTCCCTAAATTTGAAAAGTTAAGTTAAAATTCCATTGAAAATTTATTTGAATTCATAGTTTTATTTGATATTTTAACTAAGAACACACGTGTCTACTAAAAATTATATATTTTTTTATTTATATAAATGACTTTGAAGATAGGCACATAACGTAGGGTGAAAAACAGCCCATTATTATAAAGAATTTATGGTACTACTTGGTTATCCTGTCGACCAAAAACCTAACGCCAAACTGTAGGATTAAATAACAATAGTGGAGGACTATAAATCTCACATTCAATAATATTAAACACGATACACATATTTAAAACGTCATCAAGTGATTTTTACTTCCTTTTTTATTTTTTATTAATGATACATTAATTTATTTGTTTTTTCCCTATTTAAAATAAAAATTATAGGAACCTGAATTATTTTCCTATTAGTTTGGCGATTTTTATAATTTGGCGAAATTGGTCAATGGGATAACCAAGTAGTACCAAATTTATTTATTTATTTTATTACTGGTGGTGATGCTATATTATTTACAGTTTCAAATGAGCTTAAAAGCTTAAATCGTGTCCAGATATTCATTTTGGATTTTTCTTAAAATTTGTTAATCTGACTGTGTCGAATGTGGAACTCTATTTTAATATAGTTTTGAAAAAATAACTAAAAGTTAAAAAAATTTTAAGCATAATTGTTTAAATATTTTTATAGTACTTCTTAATAAAATAGTTGAAAAAAAAAGCTATAATTACTTAATAATTTTTATTAAATTATATAGATGTGTTTATGAAATTAACAGCAATGTATTAAAACATTATAAAATTAAACAATAAATTAATGAATCAAAAACAAACAAATGAACTAACTCTAAATTAGCGTAGTTTGATTCATATTTTATTGCTTAACAATTGAATCACAATGTAATTGAATTATAATTTATATTATAATCATCATGAAATTAGTATAATCTATCTATGAAGTATTAATATTAAAACTGATACATTAAATTTTTTTTATAAATTCTAATATAAAGGTAAAAAAATTAGTACACATAAATTTTTAAAGAAAAAGAATATACTTTTTTGTATTAAAATATTGATAGAATCATTGATCTGTAGAACCTCTTATTTAATACCTAAGAAACACACAGAAATTTTTAAGAAGATTTTTTCTTATTTTTTTTTATAATACGCAAGTTTTGGTACATAATTTTCAATTAATTCTATCACTTCCTGTTGTCTGCTTATCTGTAATTCAATTTGAAAGAAAATGCCAGCTTTCTCCAAATTTAAGCATTGTTCACAGTAATTTTTTTAATATAATTCTTCTGACATACACAGAAAAACTCGACAGGTAATTATCTTGTTCAGATGTTGCTTTTAAAAATATATAGTTTTAAGTAACACTCCAAAGTTTAAGTCATTTGTATATGACTCTTGATTCTGTTTACATTGCAAAGATATTATTACAGTAGAGGACCTATTATCCGGAATTCCGAAATCCGGAAGTACCCGAAATCCGGAAATGAAGGCGATTGAGAACGATATGAATCATTTTGAAATGAATGAATCATGAATCTTTGATGAAATGTCCGTTTTTTTCGAGATTTTTAAATAGATTTCATGCTTTTTTGGCTTTTTTTTTAAATTGACCTTCTTTCTGCGTTTTTTCGACAGAATTTGCGTTTTTTTTTATTAAAAACGCAAATTTTTTCAAGAATTGCTTTAGGTATCAAAATTCATGATTCATTCAAGAATTTCTGTTTCATTCATTTCATCATGATTCATTCCCATAAAAAACGCAATTTTTTTCAAGTGTCGCGAAAAAACTGCAATTTCGTAAAATATTGCGATAAAACCCTACAAATTTCGTCAAATATCGCGATAAAACCTTGCAAATCACGTCAAATATCGCGAAAAAATCCTGCTAATATCTCGCAAAAAATGCAAATTTTATGAAACGATCGCAAAAAAATCCCGTGTGAGCGTCCCTCTCTAATTATTTACGAATTTTTCGTCACGTTGGTGGGGGAAGGGCGGATTAACGGTATTTTACAGTAATATATATACACATATATATACATATAAAGCCAATTAGAAAAGTCCGGATTTTGAAGAGTTCTGAATGTTGGATGTCCGGATTTGAGACTTTTGTACTGTAGTACAAGAGTCAAAGTTGTAGCATAGTGTTTATTCTACAGACTTCTCATACAACACACTTTTCATTCATATTCTAGATGGCAGTGCTATAATTTTGTTATTATTTTAAAATTTTCCGTGTTTTTGTTGTAGGGGGGGGGGAGGGTGTCGAGTTTCGGACGGACCCGAAATCCGGAAAATTCCAAAATCCGGAAAGCCCTCGTTCCCGACGATTCCGGATAATAGGTCCTCTACTGTAATTAGAATCCTTCTTACAAAATTGTGACCACTCCTGGGAGTGCTGTTATTTCAAGTAAATCATTACTGCAAAATTTTTATCAGTAACAGGGGAATATGAAGAATCTTTAGTGTAAAGTGTTTGCCACAACCTGGATTATTTTGTAGCTATGAGTCTATAAATGCTATTACAAAAAAAGTCATGGAATCACTCATTTAGAAAGAGTCCTCTATCTGAAAAAAAAAAAAAAAAAGGTGACTCAAATGGGACAAAATCAAGTCACCTGTGGGATATTTGTGAACAGTATTGAACATTCAATGAAATCATTTATAATTTTAAAATATATATATTTAACACTCAATGATACTCTAAAAATAAAGTAAGAATATATTTCTTGTAAGAAATTAAAACAATTATACAGTTATCGGAAAATACATTTATACTGAAATTAAGAATAGAATTGAAAATGTAATGTAGTATGCTAATCAAAAGTATATTAATAGACAATATGAAGGCAATGAAAAAATAAATATAGATTTTTTAAAATTTGAAACAAACTTTGTGTTTCGATGTTTTTTATTAATTACCTTTTTGATTTTAGCAAAACTTAATTAAAAATTGAGTTTTTTAAATCTTTTTCAATGGGGACTTATCATTCAATTTCATGATCATGTGTATTCTTTAAGTGTTACTATTATAGTACATTTTCCTTTTATAAATATCTAAGGTAAGTAATACATGGGAATTGTGCTAATTTGTAACGCCTCACTACACTAAATTGAGTAAATTGGATTTATTTTATTATTTCATAGAAAAATAAATTTATTTGAGATGTTTATAGGATTCTTAAAATGTTTTCAGTGAACTGTAGTTTTGATATTTGCTTTAATTAATTGTAGGCTAATGAGAATAGAATTGTGAAAGTGTCTATGATTTATAACTGGCCTCGAAATATGATGGAACTTTATCATAAGATATTTGAAACCAGCTTTTCTCTAATAATGCTTCAAAGTCACTTTAATAAATTAATTATTCGAAATCTATTTCTCTACTTTCAAACTGAATTTTGAAAACTTGCTTTTAAACAGGCATTTATATACGGATTGTAGATGATGTATTGTAATTGCAACACAGTTATTTGAAACATTGCTGCTTTGATGATTTTTTATCTAAGATACTGAAGGGTTTATTGCTTGATTTATGTTTGAATACAATGTGCTATTTGTGTGATTTTTCTCGCCCGTCTGCTGTTCTATCGCGACTATTGTACTCTCTACAGACTGCATTATAGCTCGGTTTGATGTTTTCTCTTCACACATTTCATTATCTAACTTGCATTGGCCAATCTAAGAATATTGAGGTTTGGGCTGACAAAAAGTGGTCTTTGCCAATGCCAATTGCAAAAAAAATTATTTAAAATTGGTTTTAACTGGCAGAAACTGACAACAACATGCAGAAAAACATTTAATAAAATAATCTGAGACTTTTTTAGCAATATTTTTAGCAAGTACATTTTATTCAGGATAAATAGATAAATAAAATATTGTGGATGGTGCTTACTTAAAAATAAATAAATATGTGTTCGAAAAAAAGGACTAATGTAATAAATAAAATTCCTTTTATAATATGGTGTGTAATTTTAAATTTTAATTAAAGTATTTTAAAATCATAATTTAAAATTCAAAATAGAAAACTGTATCCAATACTTATTTTAAATTAAACTCATTGTCAGCAAATAATGCTGGTCTTGGAAGAATATTTTCAAATGTTTCTTTTATTCAAAACAAGTTAAGAAACAGTCTGGGTTCAGAAATCTTAGCAAATATGAGTAGTAATTTTGTTCTTTCTATATTGTACAATATTTGTACGAAATATTTCCACACAAGTTTCTTTTGTAATGCTTTCAAAGCATTTGGTACTGCTTGGTTATCCCATCTACCAATTTCGCCAAATTATACATATTGGCATAATTTTTATTTTAAATTACCAAAAAACAAATAAATAGTAGAACATTAATAAAATATGTTTTTTAAATAACAAATGAACAAATAAATGGGTTAAACATTGATAAAAAAATATAAATAAAATCATTTCATGACATCTCTAAACACATATACGTATTTAATGTCATTGAATGTGACTTAACGATCATCCATTATTGGCATTTAATCTTATAGTTTGGCGATAACTTTTTGGTCAATGGGATAGCCAAGTAGTACCAATCATTTAAAAAAATTTATTATACCAAATCAATTTCTCTACTTTAAATTCTATCTGAGATTGAATTTTAAAATCTCATTCTTAAACTGTCATTTTTATGCTGCTTGTAGATGGAGCATTATAACTTTAACATAAATATACGAAATATTTCTGTTTCGATAATTTTTACCTAAATTATTGAAATGTTTATTGGTATTGATTTGTTGTTGAATAAAATATGCTTTTTGTGTTATTTCCCCCTCCTATCTGATGTTCTATCATGAATATTATACTCTCTACAGACTGCTTAGTTTGATGTTTTCTAGTCACATATATCATCTAATTTCCATGGGCCAGTCTGAGAATCTATTTTCAATTTAGGTGCATTTTGAAGTTTCATAACAAAATGTATTTTGATTTACTTATTATTAGTTTTAAAAATGGCAAAAAGGCCCCGAAATTAATAATTTTTTTTACTATACAATATAACTGGAATTATTAATGTAGAATCTTGTCCTAATAATCCAGAATATTAGTTTGAAAAATCAATCATTTTGGTTAAATTCCGACTGAACATATTTGTACATTATCATTCCCCTCGCCACACAAAAATAGTTGATTTTATGCCTCATTGATTGTAAAACGTATTGTTTTTTCATTGGTGGTTTGAAATTACAGAATTTTATCCTTCAATTTGCTTTATTTTTTATTTGTAAATGCAATTAAATGCGGTTTATTTATAACTATTTGCTTTATTTTTTTATTTATAATGTATATTTATAACTTCCAACTAATTTAAATGTTTAATATTTTCTTTATGTTAAGCAATTTGTTTTTATGATTCTAGCTAATTTATTTGTTAACAAATGTTGTTATAATTACTATATAATTATGAAATGCATCTTGAACATTTTTAGTTCTCCAAAAATCAAATAATTGAGTTTCTTTTGCACTTTTTTATATTACGATAGAAATTTTATTTCGATTCAGTTCAATATATAATTATTTTAATGATAAAAATATTTTTTCTTATACTATAGTTTTTTAATATATCATAAAATGTAATTCACTCTGTTCTATTTTTTCAGATGCATAAAGTTATAAATTTACATGCATATCAAATTACTCAAAATTCTCGTTAAAGTTTGAAATATGCAACAAAATATTTCTTTACAAGACCTTTTTGTAAAACCAGCTTCTAGTTCACACCAAAGGAAATCTTTTCTGTGTGAGATATGCAACAAAAAATTCTCTCGAAAGAGTCATTTAAGCACACACATGTTCATTCATACAGGTGAAAAACCTTTTATATGTGAGGTATGTCAAACGAAATTTTCTGACAAGAGTAACTTGAGAAAGCATCTGTTAGTTCATTCTGAATTGAAACCTTTCACATGTGAACTATGCAACAAGAAATTATCTTATAAGAATGGTTTAAATAAGCATCAATTAACACATACTGGTGAGAAATCATTTGTATGTGATATATGCAACAAAAATTTCCCTCAAAGGTTTCAATTAAGCAGACACCTGTTAATTCATACTGGAAAGAAACCTTTCGTGTGTGAGATATGCCAGAAGAATTTTTCTCGGAAGAGTTATTTAAGAAATCATCTGTTAATTCACACAATTGAGAAACCATTTGTCTGTGACATATGCAACAAAAAATTCTCTCAGAAGAGTAATTTAAACTCACATCTGTTAATTCATTCTGGTGATAAACCTTTTCAGTGCGAAATTTGTAACAAGAAATTTATTCAAAAGAGTCAATTAAGCAGGCATCTGTTGAATCATACTGGTGAGAAACCTTTTGCATGTGATATATGTGACCAGAAATTTTCTGACAGGAGTTGCTTGAGAAGGCATTTGTTAATTCATACTGGTGAGAAACCTTTTATGTGTCAGATTTGCCACAGGAATTTCTCTCGAAAATGCAGTTTAAGCAGACACCTGTTAATTCATACTGTCGAGAAACCTTTCGTGTATGCAACAAGCAACAAGAAATTATAAATTCTCAAGAGTTATTTAAGAAAGCATTTATTAATTCACAGTGAGAAGAATTTAGTGTGTGATATAAAACAACAAATAATGTCAAAAGTTTGATTTAAATGGACATCTGTTTATGCACTGGCATGGATCAATGTATGGTAGTAGCGAAAGAAGAACGCCATACAGCATATTCGAAGGAGGGGGAGGGGCGAAGTGGGCAGTCACCCTGAGCGCGGAAATTTGGGGGCACTAAATTTGTACTACAAGCATCACTTTTTGACCTATAAGAAAAAAATGTTGGCTGGAGGCGCCAAACTGAAGCTTCGCCCTGGGCGCAGTTTTTTTCTTCACACATGCCTGAGTGTATGCTACTCTCCCACTCCTCAAACATACCACTAAAAGAAATTCTTACCCTATCACAGGAAAACTCAGTTTATGCTACGTAATTTAGAAACCATATACCTCTGTATCATTAAGTGTACCAGAATCTTATATCCATGTCGAACTTAAAACAAAACCCCTATGTTTTTTTTCAGGTATACTATAGTTTACTTGTGCTTATTTCTGGATGTGAAAATTATTAAAGATTTTCGTACGCCCCTCTGCTATGGATTGACTTCTAAAGTACCTTTTCCAAGATTGTGAGGTTGCAGAAACTTTGTGTGAAATATGGCACTGTTCATAGTACATAATGCAGGATTTCCACTCCACTTGGAGAACCTGGAAAATACAGGGAATTTTAAAATCCCCTCCCAAAACAGGGAAAATCAAGGGAATCTTTAAAAAATCTGGAAAACACGGGGAATTTTTTTTCCTACTATATCCAAACATTTTTTTTTCGTCTTTCATTTTGAAAGCCGAATATTATCTTATATTATTTAAGATAAAAAATAAACAAGTGTTGTGTATCAAAGTTATCCTGTATTTTATGTGTCCTGTATTTTAATATAAATATTATTTTGAATGCATAAAGTAGCTTTTCCTCTTTTCTTTTCTTTTTTATTTCTGCAATTTTTGTGATATTATGTTCAAAATAATTGATTTTTAGGTAAGATTCTTTAAAATTTTATATTCTTTAAATTATTAGATACAAAGTTTTTAGATATTTTATTATTCATTTACAAATATTTCACTGTATTTTTTAGCAGAATATTTGAGTATCACTTTATTGTTTTTATTATTATTAATGTAAAATGTGGGATTCAATAATAAGTGTAACAACTTTAAAGGATTTTTTCTTTTGCTCATATCATATAATGAATTATATTTGCTCAATTAATTGGGTAATGGTAAATTATAAGATGTCTAATTAGCCTACATACACGCATGTATTTCTGCACACTCAACAAAGAATAAACGCGTTACAGTACAGGGAAAACACAGGGAATTTTTTTTTCAAGATTAGAATGCCAACCCTGTAATGTTAACAATATCTTGGCAATTTGGGAACCGTCTTTCCCTCTTACGTTATCATTCCAGAAACTGCCCTATCCTCCTTATGATAATGTTAACAATGCCTAAAAATTCTTTTTATTTTTACTTTTTTTCCTTTTTATACGTTTGCCATGATATAAAGATAAGGTTATAAATTTATCATTCACATACTTTGCTGATTTAAATAAACTGAAGAAGTTAATTAAATATCCCTTTCATATATACGGAAGAACTTTATATTAAAACTCATTTTAAAGAAATACTTACTGTTTAAAAGTGCCTAATAATAGCTTTTTGTTACCTAATGCATTCGATGGTCATAATATTATCTTGCACTTGCCCCCTGCATTGGTGTAAGCAGATTTTGTTATAAACAAACAAAAGTGGACACAGTTTTTCCCCATTTGTTTCTAATTAACATGATAAATATCATTTCAAATCTGATTTATTTGTCAATAAGTTATGTATATGACAAAACGATAAGAATGACGAGAACTGGGATATTTATTCCATAATTTAGAATTAAAATTAATAACATTTAATTTTTATAAATATAGATAGCAGACTATGAAAGTAAAAAAAAAAATCTATATGATGTAAATTCTAGCAAGCAAAGTCACGCATTATGAAACACTTTCCAATACTTCTTAAAATCTTTAATATAATTTCATTATTTAGAAAAATAAGATTACACTCTATAGCCAAGTATGTACTCCAATACATCTGAACAGCCCTGTATTTGTACTATAGCTTGATATACAAACTATATAATGGGGAATTTTAGTTTACCAAGAAAATGCCTAGCAAGTTGAAATTTCTCTTTCAGCAATTTATACTAATACTACCTCTGACAATAAAGTTCGGTGAGTAGTCTTATAACATTTATGTAAATGAAATATTAACGAAAATTACTATACCATTCTTCGAAATATTCACACCCTATAACTATGCAACCCTGAGATCTGCTGTACGTGTCCTGGAAAATTCGCAAGAGTTCTTTCGGGATGGAGTTCGAAATCTTCGTCACGTTTCATTGGATGTCAGCCAGTAAGGTCAAATCTCTTTCAAAGAGAGTTTGAATCGTGGAAATAAGAAGAAGTCAGGAGTATGGTGGTTGTTTAATTTGCACCACTCCTCATGAATTTCTTTCGGTATCTTGCAAATCTTAAAACCAAACTTTAAACTGATCTTTTTTTCTTTCATGTTTTTGTTCTCAGTTAAGAACGAACACACTGAACAAGCACTTTGTAAAACACGCGATACGCAGAACGTAAACGACGCTCAACTGAAAAACTGTGGGAGAAGATTATCAACACTTGCCTCTATGCAGGTGCGGCGTTTTATTTCCTCAATGTTGCTAGATCGGCCATTCTGAATTCATTCACCGAACTTTATAGTCAGAAGTAGTATAAGGAAACATACTTGAATAGTTTTGTTCAGCCCTGTAGACTCTTAAATTTACTGATATCACATTTTCAAAAATTACCATTCATACGTCCATGTATCCAATTCTTTGCGTGGCCCTGTATGTAATTTTATCGGTAATCTACAAACATTTCTTAGTAAATTGAATGCAGTTCAGCGTAAAAATGCATAACTTATTTTAAAACCACCTTTAAGTAATTTATACTCATATTCAATAACGTGTTTGCGAGCTCTTTTGTGTAGCCCTGTAGGTAAACTAACATTTATACGCACCATATATTATGCATAGATTTAGTGAAATTTAAAAACGCATATAATAGTTAAAATGCATTTCTTCTATGCATCAGCCGTCATCGTATACATATACAGAACTTCAGAGAAAATACAGTCGAGTCTCTATATAACGAAATCCGTCGTTCCAGTAAAAAATTCGTTATATAGAGAAATTCGATGTATAGAGAATGATGTTAAAAATCGTATTTAATGTGTAAATTTTTAACAAATATTATTTTTGATCTTTTTAATTAAGAATTTGAAATGTTTAAAAGTATATATTAACCTAACATTTTATTTCTTAATTATTTAAGCAGTTTCAAAAAAGAGAACAGACATTTATTTGAAAGCATAATGAAAATCAAATAAGGAAGACTTGCATTAATTTCAGAGGAAGAAATCTGTAATTTTTTGTTGTTTTGATTTTAAAATTGTTACATTCTCAAAAAAAAAAGAAAAAAAATGCTCAAATTTTAGCAAGGAATGAAAAATTGTTGTTAACATTTTCTTCCATTTGAAGGCCTGTCTTATGTGCCTCTCATTGATTCCTCTCTTATATGTGTAACAATCCAATTGACTCTGTTTTGAGAAGGATGTTGAAAGGTTTGTGGGAGGTGGGATGAACTCGTTGGATTTAAAGAACGAGGAGAGAAGTAATGTTAAAAAAAACTCAGTACTGAACGATAAATCAAAAATAAGTTATGGAAAATTGATTCCATACGATTTCGAAGCTTTTTAAAAACTGAATAAATTAAGGCCAATTTATGAAAAATTTCGTTATATGGAGATAGATATTTCGCTATATAGAGACTGTTTTTAATGTAATCATGTGAAAAGGGGACCGTTCCTACTAAAAATTCGTTATATAGAGAAATTCGATGTATGGAGTTTCGTTATAGAGAGACTCGACTGTATAATATTTTAAATATGTTGTGTGTCCCTGTAAATGCTATGCACTTCGTATTATACATGACTAAATCATATAACTTATATTAAAACTCAGCGACATATATCAATTTTATTCATAAATTAGTTTAATATAATTAAAATCCAATATTAAACGTCCAAAAATTTCAAGGGAATCCAAGTATATTTATGGGAGTTAGAGCGTGGCCAAACGGACAGACAAATCGAAATTAAAAACACTCTTCAACTTTGTCGGAAAGTGTGAAAAAAATAACCAAAAAGTGAAAATTTTGATTGGATCAAAGAAGATGACGGTTTAAAAATACAAATCTCTAACGTTTCCCTAAAGATATCAAGTGCCATGCTTCCTCCTCTTGAAATTGATAATTTTATATACTAACAGTATGAGAATTTCTGTAAAGAATTCTTTGAAAAAATATTTATTAATGCATATTGGTAAACAAATCTTTTGTATGCAAGATATGCAAAAAGAATTTCTCACAGAATATTCCATTCATGTTAGTCCAAGAGCCGACAGTACAAAAACCTATGTCATCGAGCACAAGAGAAAAAACCTTTATTTCATGGAAAAATAGTAATAGGGTAATCTACTGATCCATGTCTGCCGGAAGGGAAGGGGTGCATAAATCAAAAATGAATGCCACTAATGGTTAACTCGTAGGTTTAGCATTGTGTTTTCCTGCTCCCACTTTTAACTTTTTTCATACCTTTATTTGTAAGACAAGCACAATGATGAACCTATGAGTCAACCACTAGTGGTATTAAATTTTTGGCTTATGCATCCCTTCAATTCCGGCAAACATGGATCATTAGATTCTCCTGTTACTACTCTTCCATAAATATAAAGGAGTTTTCTCTTGTGCTTGATGACATAGGTTTTTGTGCTGTCGGTTCTTGGATTACAAGGTATCCTTAAAAAATCTTAGACGATCAAACTTTCTAAGAATGTTCCGTAAATTCTTCCAGTGAGTTTCTACTTTCTTCTCATAGATACAACCACTTCCACTCACTCTGTCTGCAAATATTTGCTACGTTTTAACTGATTGGCTATACTGGCCAGTTTTGTATTTTATGTGCATGAATTTGTTCAGATCTAGAACACAGTGAGGTTAAGTGAGTTACCTAAGATGAATTCTGTGATATGAACTGGCATTCAATTCGGGTAGGTATCACGATGTATCGAGTATTTTAAACATGAATCTGTTACTTCCCATTGGTAAAGAAACTTTCGTGTGAAATATACAATGGAAGTTTCACAATGAAGTTTTCCAAATGTTTAATTTCACTTCCAAAATTTACTATTCGGTGTTAACTAATATTTATAATTTGTTTATATGATATCTTTGGAATATTCTAGTATTAAAAAAGTGCTATTTTTTGTCAAATATTACAGTCACCAAAGTGAAACAGGGACTAATGAAAATATTTCTATTTTAAACTGACAAATCAGCCGATTGGGAGCCTCAACATCAGCTGTGCCAAACATTTATTTTTATTTTTATCTTAATTTATGTGTCAAAAATTGTAGCATCGTCGTTTTATTTATTTTTTACATGATATTGATTTTTAAAGGTGCTAATCACACATCGGCCGAATTCCCCTCTGTAATGTTAAGTCTATGGGCACATGATCTATTTTTGTGTTCAAATATCTCCTCGGAAAATTAGTATTTGAACTTCATTTTTCATTGTTCTCTTCTTCTAAAGGATGTCTTTTTTAGTTTTAAAAACATTTGTAAAATCTATGCATAATTTTATATGAAGTGTTAAAAATTTTTCTTCCGGTTCATCAGTTTTTAACACATAAAATATTAAATTGCGTATAAATTTTAAAAATATTTTGACAACTGGGAAAAAATCCGAATCCTTCAAAAAAAAGAACACTGAAAAAAGAAGTTCATAATATTTAGAGATTTCCAATAGAAGAATGCATCAAACGCCCTTAGACTTAACAT
Organism: Maratus speculifer; assembly: GCA_964019185.1. Taxonomy (NCBI): domain Eukaryota; kingdom Metazoa; phylum Arthropoda; class Arachnida; order Araneae; family Salticidae; genus Maratus; species Maratus speculifer. The sequence continues at coordinate 922,847 of CAXHSM010000929.1, forward strand.
TACTGAGGGGAATTCGAATGTTGAGTGATTAGCACCTTAAGCCTGTAAGATTTTCTGATGGTTGATGATATTTAAATAAAAAATGGTAAACATAATTTTGCGGATTGAAGTTCATTGACCAAGAAACTGACTTTGCTATTAATTTTAATGTTAGAAATGATTTTTTTATGACAGTTCTTTCTTCAAATGCTATATTGTCTTGTGTTTTACAATCTAGATTTTTATTTTTGTTACCTATGAATTCTACTGTGCTGCTTTATGCTGTGCTTTTAATTGACAAACATCTTTTTCTACAAGACCTTTTCGTATCCTGATAATATTTATTTACCAGACAACATGAAAATTTTTTGAGAAGTTTAATAAAATCTCGTTAGAGAAGGGTATCTATGAGTAGTAATGCATTAAAATACTTTTTTTAGTTTTGTATATGATATATAAATTTTCATATACTTGAAATTGTTCATTTAAGATCAATTAAGATTGAAAATGCTCCGTATAATGCAATATATCCACATTTTTATCTGCCATTCTGTTCGTAAATTTATTTATATTACTTAAATCACTTATATAGACAACTCTAGCTAAACAAAAAATTCTTAAACAGCTGAAAACGCATTTTCAGCGATTCTGATAAATGTTATTAAAGGTATATATATATTAAGATATGGAACATTAAATAAAATACGCTAGGAAAAAACGTTTTGGCTGCAAAACAAACTTTATAATAAAAGGTGTTATTTATGACAGCCGATTATCTGATATAGTCCTTATGGGTAGTGCTCTCTATGGAGGTCTTTCTAAGGGAATCTAACCCGTATTTACGCAAGGTTCGAAGAAAACCACGAAAATTCCAAAAATTTAAGCAGATGGGCGCGAACAGCAGAATTCAGCACATCCCCGTTTTGCAGCATCTGCAGCAGCACATCTCAGCTACCTGCTTAATATAAAATCTTCAAGATTGGTACTAACCAAGAGTGAATCATGTTTATGTATATTATATTAGGAATTTCTCACTCAAAGTCTTTACTTTCGGAAGGGAAAGGCTCTTCCAAAATTTTTCACAAACCTGTGATTTTTCCATGGGCATTTTTTAAATTTCTGGGAAGTCCGTTATTTTTTTAAGGAATTTTTAAAAATTAATTCCTGAACAACTCAAAAGAAAGAATGAGAATTTCTTGAAAAGATCGTAAAAAATGTTATGAATGTTGTCAAACATGCCAAAATAAGTAGCAATTTTCTCCAATTGGTTCCTGAAAAAAATATTAAAAGAATATAAAAATAAATCGCAATTTCTGTCAAGATCGCGCACGATAAACAATCTAGGGGGGAAATTCATATTCCGTCAAAAGATTGTGAAAACGAATTGCGAATTTGTTAATTGGCCATGGAAGTATATCGCGAATTTTGCCGATGGAGAGCGCGAAACTCTCACGAATTTCGACAAATGACTGGGTAAAAATATTTATTTCGTGAACTGGTTCGCTGAAAACAATCTTGTCAAAGGATCGCGGTAAAAACGCTAATTTTGTCAAAGAATCCAGAAAGAACATGCAAATTTCATCTAAACGTCACAAAAAGAAAATACCAATTTCATTAAAAGATCGCGGAAAGAAAACAACAATTTCATCAAAGGTTCACGGTAAGAAACGGCATTTTCGTCAAATGATCGCAGTAAAAAAACGCCAATATCATCAAAAGGATCGCGATAGGAAAATGTGAATATCATCAAACGATTATGTGAAATAAAACCGCGCATATCGACTAAATTTACCTCATTGGGCTAAAAGATTGAAAGCGGGATCTTTTTGCAATTGTCCGAAGAACATAACCAAACGAAAAAGAACTCTACAAATCACATAAAAATGTTTCAGATGAAAAAATTTACTCTATTAAGACTCTCTAAGAATGTAAAAAAAAAAAAAAAAAAAAAAAAAAAATGGCACGAAACACGAGAGACCAACCAAACAACCTCCAGATTAATTTGAATTTTGTGTATTACGATTTCTCATTTTCATTGAGATTTTTAATCGGCAGGTTTATAATTTATATGTTCTTAAACACATGGTATGTTTTAATTTATTTCAACTGAAAAAAACTTACAGAACTGTAAATGATTTTCCATAATAATAACCATTAATAAAAAGTTTTATGTCCACATTTTTTTTTAATTTTGTGTATATGAACTTACTTATGTTATACTCACAACATTTACTACAATAGAATTTCATTCAGATAAAAATTGCTTAAAAAAATTAAATGTATTTTAAGAAATTCTTATCCATAGATGTTAATCTATGGATAAGAATTTCTTAAAATACATTAAAATAATACATAAAATATTTATTGTACATAAAAACATTAAATACTTAAAATAAATTTTAATTTTTTTGGGCAGCTACTTATCCAGTGTTTACAATTTAGACACCACAATCCATTTCACATTTTATGCTAAAATTTTAATAATATCGGAAACTTATAACACAAATGAAAACACAATTTCTGTAATTGTCATATAAGGTACCTGTATACAGTATGGACACCCTAAGGAAAATATTTTTTCACCCCCATGTACAAGTCATAGGACTTCAAAAATATGTGACCACTATCCTTGAACTATTGATTATCATTATTAAAATTAGCGACCTTGTTATTATTCTGGTTTAATTTAAATGATAAAAATAAAAAAATGTTTACAAGTGTCCATATAAGGAACTACCTGTCCCTATTATGGACAGGTGTTTCCTTATTGACTTCCTACACAGTGTGTATGGAAGAGCCACTTTTCCAAGGGATTTTAGAGGAAAGGGAATAAAAAAATGTATCTTAAAGTATTCCGAAGAGGAGTGGGGACAGCAAATATCTTCAGAACATGCATTTTCGAAAGGGGAGGATCATTCTCAGTTTTTACCCTTCGAAGACCCATGCAAAGCCCCTTAGTTACTAATATTATGAAATAATATTGTTGGTTTTGCTTAGCTTTATAGCATCTGTCTGCGAATTTGCATCTGTTATTATTCAGTCCTCACAGCATGGACAAATAGAAACTTTTTCATCATGGGCAGTAAGTCCCACATAATCCCCATGAACATATCTGCCACATGTGATGCATGGCCGCATGTTTGAAAAAGCATCAATACTGCAAAAGAAGGAGTACCAGCTCTCCTTTGTTGAGGAAGTCATACCATTGGTGCCTACGATTTCGCCAACAGATATCCTACTGGCGGGGGGGGGGAACTTCTTTTTATTTTTCTGCAAGGGTTTTTTGGAGGAAGGTTTTAGGGGGATTGTTCAAATGGCATCTTGTTGAACAGATATTTTACCACTTTGATGCCTTTTCAATCTATTGCTTGGCAACGTTGAATTTTCTTCTTTCTTACAGTTGTAGTCGATGGGGACATAAGCTGTTCATACTGGGAACTGGTCGTAGTTTTATTAAATCTAGTAACAAATGAATAAGGAAAATATTTTAAAGCAAAATATGCAATAGCAATCGAAAATATGTTTTATTAGCTTTCTAAAATACTCCACTTTTCAACATTTAATGTAATTTTACCATATCTAATAAGAATTTAAGCTTACGAGTAATTAAGATCAGCACATCTCGAAACAACAGGTTTCCTCCTAAATGGCGAACAGCGCGCTTTTTTACACTTTCCAGCCCTAATTATCTTTTCGCGAAAATGTTGAGCCATCTCTGGATTAAAATTATTACCTTTAAAAGTATTTAGGGGTGTCTATATTGAGAGCCCTGTCCATATAGGGTACAAATACCTTAGTGCGATAACATGTTTGTCATCCGTCATAATAAAAGTTATCTTAGTTTGAATAATATCATTGGCGACTTTTTATTTGCTATCAATGTTGTTAAAAGCTAAAAAATTAAAATATCATTTAAATTTTTAAAAATACATTTAAATATTTACAAAATCTGGCTCTTTTGCTTAAAAAAATCCTTTTTTCCATCCATGACTGCTTAAGAAAATTTTGCTCGTGTTAAATGCCAGAGCGTTTACAAGTATTCAAATTAATTTTCAAAAAATTTAAGTACAAAGCAAATTTACATTTAACTCAAATTATTGAAATATTAATTTGAATTTTTTTCTGAACTTAATTAAGTTAGGGACCACTTCACTTACACATCACTGTGCTATAGTAAATTCAAGTTTGGTTTAGTGTATTACAGGATTAAGTAAGCTTCCTATCTAGCTCCAAACCACTCAAAGTTTTTCATAATACAAATTCAGAATAATGTGGTATCCATGTCTCAAAGACACATTATATAGATGCATATGAAAAAATAAAAGTATGGTTACTTCAAATAAACCTTCCAAACAATGACAGAAAAGAAAGTACTACATGTATGACATTCTGTTCGCACTGGGATACTTAACGCCTTAACTGGTTTGCCCGAACGGCGTTCGGGCAAGACGAATTTGCTTATTGCATCATTTAAAATTTTTATACACCACTATTATTTTAAAGAATTTTTTCATACTATTGAATGGCGGAAATTTTTAGACTAAATTTTACAAATATTTAATTTAAATAATAGTGGTGTAAGTCCGCTATTTTCAATTTATTGAACGGAAAAGAATTAACTAGTTAAGGGGTTAAGATATCCAGGGGTGTAGTCGTAAAAATAACAGAGGATATACGCTCGAGGCAGAGGGTATACCCTAGAGTGCGTATACTATACCTTTGTTGAGAAACATATTGTATACGGTGTTCCTTTAAAAAAAACAGAAGGTATACGGCGTATACCCCCGTGTACCCTCCTCTACATCCCTGAAGATATCTCAGGCCGCCGAACTCTCTGAAAAAGTTCCACAAACTTTTTTAATGAGTTTCAACTTGCTTTGGCTAGGTACAGGAATTACTACTCACTCTCGTTGGCTATAAAGCTTCACTTTTACTGATTGGTTGTTGCGACCATTTTTATTTTAAGCGAATACGCATGCGATACGCTTGTTCAGTTTACAGATGCAGTGACATTCATTGCGATTTCTTACCTAAGTATTGCGATATAAACAGACATTAAATTCCGAGAAGGTACCACTTCTAAAATACCAATCTAAGATATTTTATGTTTCCAGTGCGAACAGGATATTATGTAAATATTCCCTTCTTAATTTATAATGTTATTCACTTACAAAAAGAATTGTAGTGTGGAATGGCTACTGTGGGGGGGGGGGGACCACCACGGGAAACACACACAATTATTAAGAATGTCATTGTAATTTGTATCGGTTTATTACATTACTGTGATAAGAAGATTACTACTGGAAAAAAGCATGTTTGTTTTAAACTAGCTGAGTGGAGGGGGAGAGGAGGAAGCGTGTGTATGAGAAATAGGGGTACTCGGAAATAGTAAGCCTAAGAAAGAGTTAAGTGAAATAAAAAAGGTTGGGAAGCTGCAATAGAGGATTTAAATATATCTCACCACATATTTTAATTTTAAAAGTAAACAAGTGCTTCACTAGCACCCAATTTTTCAAAGTCTTCTTATTTGATTTCATATCGTAAGTTTTTTTCTTATTCTTAAAATATAATTTCCCCAATCAAAAAAATGTTCTTGTGCACCTTGAATGAAATCTAAAATGCCATTTTATGTTATTAATTGTAAATCACCGTTTTCTTTTAAAGGAAAATACGTTATTCTAAATATTGAATATTTTTTAACTGTTTTATCTTTGCTAGATTCGCATGTTTTAAGTTTTCTCTTTAGAACTTCAGATATATTCATCAACACATGTTATTTGCATTCAATATGCATACAAATATGACCAAGACTCACTAAACATCAGACTTTTGGGGTAAGATTACTAAAAGTAAAAATAATTTATATCCAATAATTTGAAACACTTAAATTAGAAAATATTGTATTAGATTTATTCTAAAAGAAATTGGCTTAAAAAATCCAGTTAGTTAACCAATTTGTTTAAATGACAAAAATCTTGATGTTAACAGCATAAATTCATAATGAAAAAAAACCAATCCCAATGTAGGAATTTAAGAAGAAAGGTTTATTAAACTCAATAGTCACACAGCGAACAAAACACACAGCCAATCATTTATTATACATAGAAAAAATGTAACCAACGGAGGAAATTACTTATGATTATTTTATCATTGAGGCTTTGAGGCATGATGTAATCCTTGGTAAATCTTAACTGAATAAGTAATTTTAGTAGTAAAAGTGGCTCGAATCTGCAATTTCGGCTATTTTAAAAACTAAACCATAAAAAAATAATAAAGAAAACTACTTTTATTTCTCCAGCTAATTATACAAAAATTAGTTACTGAGATATACTTATTTATAGGTTATAAGAAAATTCGGAAAGTTCTAAAGCTTTGTTTGTAGCTTCTACATAATTATGATTTTGCATTTTTCAAGAATGGGTAAAATACATGAAAATATTAGGGAAAAAGGAAAAAAGATGAAAGAGAAACACTGGGTTTAAAGCATGGTTTAATCCAACGTAGTTTAAATCAAACATTGCAACTTAAAACTAAAGTTGCGATTTCTAAACAAACAGCCCCATCCACAGAAAAATTAAAGATGTTTACTGTAATATTGTTTTAGAATAAAATATTAGGATTTTAATTTCATTTATTTATTAGCAAACCCCGTGGCTTTGCTCGTGTAACAGTTGAAATAAGCCAAGTGATAGTTCTGTTTCTAAATTTTATTAAAAGAAATTATACTTTTAGAGCTAATTCCAAAACTTCAATTCAAGCCAAAGATTGAATAAATTTCATTATTACATGCATTATTCCGAAATGAGACTTAAAATAATAAGAAGAATTGAAGAGAAATCTAAATAAACGATCAGTTAAATAATGTATTGAAACTTTTATGGCCAATTCATACATTTCTTTCAAAATTCACCTGAAGTATTTAATTTGAATGAAGTATTAGCGCCAAAGTTTGACTAAGTTATTAAATCGACCAGAAAGTTTTACCGTATAATGTCATTTCACACCTAATTTTTAAAAGTTCGTATTTTTTCATTAGCTCCACTTTTTTGAAATATTAAAATTCGCATAGATTTCACATTTTACGTTAAAATGAAAATTATGGAAATTTTCCTGTTTCAAAAAAGTGATGCAAATAATGAAATCCGAATCCTAAAAAAGTCAAAATGAAATATTCTTACACGACAGAACTTTCCGGTTGACCTAATACATCATCGCGCTGCATCAAACAAAAGAAATGAAATAAATGAGAATAACTAAAGCTAATTCTAAATGAATGATAATTTAGAAAATATTTTGAAACTTTTATGCTTAATCTATACGTTTATTTTAGATTGTTTAAATTAGCAATTTAGGCCTCTCTTGAACACTTTTCGCGCAATTGCACCCATTTTAAGTTTCGTATTTTTTAGGAAATGTTCTTAGAGACCATTTATATCTTATAGGTATATAGTTCTAAAATGCCAAATCATACGTTTCTAGACCCTTCAATTATACAAAATTCGCATTTTTAAAATAGTTTTCTTTGCTTCTACATTCTCTTTGGGGTAGTCACACTGACATAAGATATGACCTATGTTGAAGCAAAGACTGTCACAATCATTTTGACATCATTATTTTTTAAATCGACTCGTTACTTACCGAGATTGTTCAAAAATCGCAATTTAGAACGTTTTTCGTGCATTTTCACTTTTTTTAAATTTCGTATTTTTTAGGAAAGGCTAGAGACTATTAGATACTATTTACATCTTATAAGTAATTAACATGTTAAATTCCGTGATTCCCTTTGGGTCAAACTCATTGACATAGCCAATGTTTCATTCGGGGCGAACATTATTATTTTGGTACCATTGCTTTTGAAATCGATTCCGTAGTTCGGTATTGAATTGTTGTGTTATTTTTAAACTTGTTATTTAAAAAAATCATGTTCGTCATTCAAGTACAACTGATTTCAATTTTTTCTAACTTGAGTTTAACTGAAGCAGTAATAAAATTTATTGATGATTTTTTTTATACATTCGGTATTTGAATATATTAATTTTTAACTTAAAGAAATTATCGATTTGTAAGTTACAAAAACTGCAAGGTTGAATTTGGCTACCTATCTGCTCATTCTTAAAAACAAAATACAAGTCAATCTAAAGAATAAAACACACTTGTGCATGTCTGTAATGGTGGTATGATAACAATGTGCGAAACGATGTGACTCTCATTTTTCAATAAGATGTAAACATTTGGAAAGTTATCTGTATGAAAATAATGACACATAAGATTAAAAAAACTATTAATAAAAAAATCCAAAGACTATCTTTCATGTATAACTTCAGTTATCTTCCTGCCAAATTTTATACGTGTATGCACAGAGTCTTTTCAGAATATGCAACATGTATATAGATAAACTTTCCAATTTATTCTAGAATAATTATTAAAACAAAATGTATGAAATTACATCAAAATGTATGAAATACAAGAGCTTTTTAGAAAGATTTATATTTTTATCTAATTCATTATTAATATAAATTTAATATGAAAAAAAAAACTGAACGTTTGTCAAAATTTATCTTTCCTTCCAGGGATCCAAGCCAATGTCAACTGATGAATAGTTATGATGATTTTTAATCACACTACTTTTGAACAGTAGCTATAACTGTATTGCATATAACTTTAAGGAATTTTTTTAATTAGCATAGTTTGAATACACATGTTGCCATAATTTGAAAATAAGAAACTTAAAACATATTTAATGTATTAGTAGTGACATCATAATAAAATTATAATACTTTGTTTGGTACTACTATGTTATCCCGTCAACCAATTTCTCCAAATTATACAAATCCCCAAACTAGTACCCAAATTATGGACATTAACATAATTTGTGTTTTTAAATGACTAAAAAAGAAATAATTAGTAGAATATACATAATAATTGAAATTAAAAGTCGAAATAAAAATCAATGACGTTTTAAACACGTGTATCGTATTTAATGTCACATTCGCAATCATCCATTAATGGCATTCAATCTTATTGTTTGGTGATAAATTTTTGGTCGACGGGATAACCAAGTAGTACTTTTTGTTTTTATAAAACACTATCAATAGGGCGCGCCACACCCCAGTAAGACATTTAACAAAAAAACTAGAGACACACTCTCACAAAGACTCTAACAAAGGAAAAGCCGGTTTGAACAGTAGAATTTATATCCTCTCTCATGATTTTTGCCGCATGTTTCCCTGGTTTTTGATACGCCTCAAGGGAAGATTCTAAAACTTTTCTAGCTAGCTTTATTTACATTTTATAACCTCGAATATTATGATTGTGATATGAAATAAAAATCAGCACATGAAACACACAAGCATTTTTTTAATAATTGCACATTACATTTTGAGACACAATTGAAATTTAATGTATGCATAAATAAAACACAAATATTAAAATTCAAAACACCATCAATATTAAATATAAGGTATATTCTAAATAAATTAGTAGTATAAAATTGGAATTTTTTATTAACTACCATTTCATTCATATCATTTATTCTTATGCGAAGAAATAGCACATGTCTCCAGACAAACTTATATATATATAAAAAATAAGTAAAAAAGTTAATTTTCAGTTAGTTTAAGTAATTATTTATATAACACATTGTAAAAATTTCTTTTTGTACATCTAGCAAACAAAAAGTTATTTACCAGAATGAATTAAAAGATGAGTTTTTAAATTAAATTTTAATGAGAATTTCTTCTTGCATATTTCACATACAAAAGGTTTTTCACCAGTATGAACTAATTGATGTCTATTTAAATGTATTTTTAAAGAAAACTTCTTGTTGCATATTTCACATACAAAAGGTTTCTCACCTGTGTGAATTAATAAATGCTTTCTCAAGCTACCATTCTCAGAAAATTGCTTGTAGCATATCTCACAAACAAACGGTTTCTCACCTGTATGAATTAACAGATGCTTACTTAAAGCAGCCTTTCGAGAGAATTTCAAATTGCATATTTCACACACAAAAGTTTTCTTACCAGAGTGAATCAATAGATGGCTATTCAACGTACTCTTCTGGGAGAATTTCTTGTTACATATCTCACATACAAAAGGTTTCTCCCCAGTGTGAATTAAAAGATGACTGCGTAATGCGCTCTTTTGAGAGAACTGCTTGTTACATAACTCACACAGAAAGTGTTTTTTACCACTATGAATCATCATATGTTTGTTTAAATTACTCTTATGAGAGAATTTTTTGGTGCATATGTCACACACAAAAGACTTTACACCAGTCACAACAGAATTTTCACCAGTATGAATTAACATATGGTTCTTTAATGTGCATTTTCGAGAGAAACAATTATTGCACAGATCACATGCAAAAGCTTTCTCACCAGTATGAATTACCAAATGGTTTTTCAAATTACTCTTGTCAGAAAATTGCTTCTCGCATACCTCACAAATAAAAGGTTTATCACCTGTATGAACTAACAGATGTCTGTCCAAATGACTCTTTTGAAGGAAATTCTTGTGGCATACCCCACAAACAAAGGACTTTCTTTGGTGCAAGTTAGAAGATCGTTTTCCTAAGTGCTCTTGTAAAGAATTGTTTTGTTCCATATTTCCGTCTTTAAATATTTCGATCTTCTTTGAATAATATAATGGATATAAAAGTGACCTTTTCTATTTAATGGTTCCTTCTCTCCTTTATGGTTTGTACATCTGAAATAGATAAAAGTATGTTAATTTACCATATTTTACGACTCTTCAAATAGTTGTAACTCAATCGATTCAACAATCAGTTTTAACTGAAGATTAAATTCATTTATTGATAAAAGAAGTACTGTTTGATTCAATATCACTCCAATAATTGTAACTGCAAGTTGCATCTTTTTACATTTAAAAAGCGAGTCCAGAATATAATTCATATATGCCTTTTCATATAATCATTCTGAATAACTTTTGAGAAATACTAATTTTTTTCATGTAAACAATAAACCATAAAGCATGCCGAATTGCAATGATTGCTGGCTAATGGGAACGTAAAATACACATCGAAATTTTCTTCCAGAAGAGTTAAATAGCTATCTACATTTCTGGTGAAAATTCTGCTTTTCCCCATAGACTTTAACACCAAACAATCACCGTGATATGTCTCCTGTGTAAATATAAAACCTTTATTAAAATACCTGAAAAATATAATCTTGTTCTTTATTTTTATTTTTTACCATATCTTTAAAAGAAAATTGGCAAAATTGTTATTTTAATCGATTAAACATAACTGAATAATAAATATTTGTTTATTGCAATGAAGTGAAATTCGTTGTAATACAAAAATGCTTATTTTCTTCCCTATTATCTATCCTAAAAAGAAATTAAACAAAAAAAAATCATTTCATGATTTTTACTAAACACAAATTAAAGCAGTGAAATTTTCATAATCAGGATTCATGCTTGATCAAGAAATCCTACATTGCGTTGAAAGATGGATGGTCACTGACATTATGATGGAAATCCATTTATAATTGAATTGAAATTATGATTCTGAACCCATAAAGTTTTTTGGAATCAGATTTTAAATTGTTACGAATGGACACCAAAATAATGACAGTATACAGAGAAAATTATCAAATTCAACATTTTCGAAAATAATGACAGTTTACTGAAATTAACAACACTTGATTAGCTCATTTTTAAAAGAATATAACATACAGTCATTCAAGCTTTCTGAAAGCGATTTTTACATACAAATGCTACATTTTTTATAATACATATATATTTTTAAACAGAATAGTCTTGTATATGGATTATACTTCTGGCTAGAAATTTCAATCATAGTACAATTTATTATAGTATACAGTCATATAATTTTTTTGTTTGTTTAAATACAATAATGTTTCACCCAATGTTACAGAAAACACATTTAAATGTATAACAAAATCACATCTTGTATCAATATATTATTTCAATTTGCTATGAAAGTTAAAGACTAAATGATTACAAATAAAGAACTTGATCCTAAAATCTGCTTTTTGAAGCCTATATAGTAAACTTAACTTACTTGATAAGTATTATATTATGAAATAAGGTTATCAGAGGTGGAAAATTGGCGCATAGGTGCAGCCTATTAACCCTTAACTGCTGTTAGCGGTCACACAGACCGCTGAGTCTTTCAAGTGTCAGAGTTTAACTCGTAATTTTTAGTTTAACTATAGATATTGATCAAATTTTGTTTCGTTTGGAGCCCTATTACCATCTCTAGAGATATTTGAATAGTTAAATTTCATTTATAATAGTCCTGAATATAAAGTTTAATACAAAAATAGTGTTCTGAGAGTTAATTTAACATTCTAATTCGTTTTTAGATTAAGCGGTCTGACAGACCGCTCATAGTAGTTATACGACAATTTTTATCACAGTAGTTAAGAACCAAAATTTACTAGAAATTTTCAGCTTACATAATAACAGAATTTCTTTTAAAAAAATAATTATTCCTTAAATAGTATAAATAAAAATGTGTACAGTTTTCTAGCCCCCCCCCCCTAAAAAAAAAGTTGAAAAATTTTATAAAAATTATGAGCTTAAGTGTCAAGAGGTCCTCAAGAATTAAAAAATATATATACTAGTAACATCTTTAATACAGAAATTTCTGTAATCTGGACATTTATTTCTTTTTATTTCTCATTCAATCTTACATATGATGCCACCTGGTTTCATTGATATGTATCAATGGATATATATCATGATATACACCATTTATATTAATGTGTGTACATCATGACATGTCATTATATGTGTTATGAAGCAAAAGATTTGTTTTTTAACTTAAACTTACTAACATAAACCTAATTTATTATACAAAGTATAATTTTAAAAAAATGCGTTTTTTTAAATAAAAAAAAATTGACATTAACCCCCAAACTGCCCGGCAAAAGGGTAAAATTGTAATGTTGTTTGCTCTGTAATTTATTGAAAACATTAAAAAAAGATGTTTTTTTCCAACCTGATACAAAATATGTTATTATGTAGAGGTGTATAATCTTTGAGAGAATTAATCCTAACTTAATTTTTCAAAACTGGGTTTTATTTGTAGAATTATATTAATTTAAATATTGCTTATGGTGCGGTGAATCCTGCAGGTTAGTGTGCGAAAAAATCAGCCAGCGGCAGTCAGGAGGTTAATGTATACATACTTAAAAATTATATTTTGTATTAGAACACATCAATTGAAGAGAACCTTGTGACAAAATTTTATTTCAATATATTAAAAACTTTATAAGAAATGAGTTTTCTCGTAAATGTAAACAAGAAAAAACAAATCTTTGCAAAAATTGCAAATTAAGATTTTAATGCAGGAGAGTACTAAAATATATTCTGTATAAAATATGCAACTTTAAATTAAACTCAACTTTACATAAGAAATGAAAAAAATCCCTGCCGGCTTGGCCTATTGGCGGAGTAGATGAGTGCTCATTTCAACAACAACAACAACAAAAAAGTATGATTAGAGATAAACCCAGTTTAATAACTTCATTTGGCGGCTTATGAAAAAAATTTTAATTTAATTTTTCTGCAAGAACTGGTTTTATCAGAATCATCTTAAGCGAAATTCAGCTCAACTGCCCTTTTTGACAACATATTTTGAAATATATTCTGAATTTATTAAAAAAATCGACCAAAACGGCACATTGTATAGTTCCTAAATAAAAACAAACTACCAATTGAATGCATTTGAGAGCAAAATTGAATTTAAAAATGAGTCATAAAGTAACCGATTTGTTATTTGAATACATCGTTAAGACTTTAATCATGATCGCTTCGGAAAATTTTGTGCGAAATGCCCACTTTGACAGCATTTTTAAAAATATATTCTATCTTTATCAAAAAACTGGCCAATTTGTCACTATATAGTTCTTAAATAAGAGGATCTGTAAATTGGATGCGTTTGAGAGTGAAAATGGATTTAAAAATGAGTCCGAAAAAACGCAGTTTGTTATTTGAATACTTCCTCAAATATTCGAAAACGATGACTTTGGGAAATTCTGTTTAAAATACCATTTTTGGCAACCTTTTTTGAAATATATTCTGTCTTTATCAAAAAACTGGCCAATGCGTCACATTATATAGCTCCTAAATAAGAGGATCTGTAAATTGGATGCATTTGAGAGCAAAAATGGATTAAAAAACGAGTCAGAAAAAAACGCAATGTTTTATTTGAATACTTCCTTAAACTTTCAGTCACGATAACTTCGGGAATTTCTGTTCAAATAAATACCCTTTTTGGTAGCCTTTTATGAAATATATTCTGTCTTTATAAAAAACTGACCAATGCGTCACTTTATACAGTTTCCAAATAAGAGGATCTACCATTTGGATGCGTTTAAAATCAAAAATTAATTTAAACTAGTTATTGGGGGCCACCATAATACTTACCCATCATGGATATGTATATGAAAATAAAACATGTGAAACTATTTATACAGTGCATTGCAATTCATAAACAAAATTTAAATATTGTTAATATACATAATAATGCTATATTAAAGAAATGCTGATGTACCAATTTCGACAAATTATATAAAACGCCAAACTACTCAAGTAGTACCGAACTGCATGAAAGAAACATCCTTATAACTCCAAAAATAATAATTCTATTAACTAACAATTAACTGCGTCAGATTAAGCGACTCATTTCCAATTTAAATATACTTCTGAATTAAAATTTGAATGAAATACAGGGTCATGAAAAATCGAAGAATGTGGAAAACAAGATTACAAATATCTCGGCAACTAATAATCCGATCGACTTCGTTCTATATGCAAAATGTGTGTTATTTTATTGCCTTTTACGTCCATTCCTTATAACAAAAAAATTCGAAGATTCTTATATACCTTTCATCAGAACGAATTATTCGAGAGTCCGAAAAAAATAGTTCCGGATAATCGAGGTTGCTGATATTAAATAGGGTTCGTCCCATTCTTACATACTAACTACATACAAAATTTCAAGTCTCTATCTCAATTATTTCGGGAGATAGAGCGTTTACAGACAGACAGACAGACAGACAGACGGCAAATTTTTTTTTCTAAGAATATGTTTTTCGGAATATCCACTATCTGAAACGTGTAAATCCGTCAAAAAAATTTTTTCGATTTTCAAAACGATTGCAAGACTTACCCTATACTACGTATGATGGGTAAGTAAAATGAGTCAGAATATAAGCAGTTTGGATTTGAGGTTTTCTCTCCAACTCCTATTTTTGTTTAATTTATTTTTGCTAGACGAATTGGTCCTATAAAAAACTTGTCAATATAAAAGTTGTAGATATTATTGAGAAGATGTAAAATAAATTTAATTAGATTTGATAGCTTAAAAATTGACGAAGTTATGGATTTTTTTTTCTTTTTCACCCCCCCCCCTTTTCTTTTCATTTTTAATTTTTATCATCGGTAAAAGTTGGTCCTATCAAAAACTTGTAAATACAAAAGTTTTAGATAATTTTGAGAACATTTATAAAAACTTAGTTTGATTTAATATCTGGAGAATTGACGAAGTTATGAATTTTTTCACCAAAAACCCTGGTTTTTTTTTTGTCCCTTCAGTCCATTTCTAAATTTATCAAAAATCTGTCACACATAAACTTTTGGCCTTCTTTTTAAAGAAGTAATATACACTTTAATCCGATTCGATATCTATTTTAATCAAGAAGTTATGACTTTTTTTTTATTTTCACAAAAACCCTCCCTATTTCCACCCCTTTAGTCCGATTTTGCCCATTAACGAACTCGACCGAGATTTTATGCCCCTTGATTTTATATAACAGTTTGAAGAAGATCTGAGCATAATTATGGAAGTTATCGTGTCCAGAAGAAAGTGATATACACCGATAGATAGATAGATAAACTTTTTTACTGATGGTAGTTTTGGGGTCTAGGAGTCATGATCGGTGTAGATCTGCAAAATTTTTTCAGAAATTCCAACATGGCAGAGAATGCAATAGGTAGTATTTCATACAAAATCTACCTAAAAGAGGATTAATCTTGTTTAACATTAAAAAAAAAAAATAATAACTGTTAAGATGTCTTGTTTACCTTTTCTTAACACTCTCATCCCCAAATTATTATAAAAGTGGAGAAAAAAAAATCTTTCTAACTTTTAATACTTCTAAAATACCACTTTTAGTTATGGGCAAAAAGATTTTTTTTTCTACTGTTGTTTATCATTTTTTTTCTCTTTGATTCCTATATGATTCCCAAAACTCCCTTATAAGGAATCTGTTATGTTTAAAATTAATTTAAAAACATGCACATATTAAGGGTAGGTTAAAGAATAATAAAACATTTTTTTATCTCGCAAAAATTTTAAACAGATCAAAAAATTAGTTCATTTCTTTTCTGAAACAATAAAGCAACAATTGTAAGTAATGCTAGAAATTATTTAGTACTGACATCTAAGTATGATTGATGCAACTATTTAGAAGCCTCCTATGTATTATAAAGGATTTAATTGTATATTGCTGTTTGAAGTAGGAGCCTCATATGAGGCTCAGGATGACGTGAGGGTTTTACAATCACTTTATCAGATAATTCATTTTAATTCAAATTTTGGGATATAATTTCTAATTAGAGCTGAACCAAATGTGAGGCAGTTTTGGAATCTTAATTGTTTGAACTGCAATTTAAATTGATAGTAATATATATATATATATATATATATATATATATATTGCAAAAACCAGTGATTTAAGAGTAGGCACATATTTTAAATCTGATTTTTTTTAAGCTACAAATGCTATTGGTTTTCATAATTCACACAGTTGAGAATCAGTGGATAAAATATAGATAATTTCTATGTGAATTTAAAGATTAGGAACACAAATCTTGAAAGAAACAAACTTAAATTTGTCTAATAGGAACTGAAGAACTATGAAGGGGCTGTCCAAATGCAACATTATTACAGTTAAGGATGGATAATCCGCGCAACAATAATCTGCAATTTTCTATAATTCGCGTTACTTTATAAATGTATACAGTGAAATAAACAATTCAGAAAATTTTCAAATTAGTGATCAAAAAATGATTTATTAACACAAATAGTAAAAAATTTGAAAAAAATCCTGAGACCTAATTTTTGTAATATATTTTTTTATTTTATAAACAGTAAAAAACTTACTGTGTTGTGGATTTATTTTTATTTAAATGCACCTATATATCTATTTTTTAATAAAATAACTTTAAAAATGCATTTTTTTTGAGATAGAATGTTATATTAATTATAAGATTTCATATTTAATTTTTCATATTATGCTGATTACAAAATTAAAATGCAGCCTAGAAATAATAAAATTATGCATAATTCATAATACTCTATAATTCACAATATTGCATAACCCGCTCAACCTTTGGGCCCAACTTGTGTGGATTATAGAACTTACTGTATTTTATAGGTGAGGGGGAATGTTCTGTGATATCGATATAATTTTTGATTCAACCATTTTTAATATTTCTAACATTGTGTTTAGTTCAAAATAGTACAACATCATTTTTTAGGCTGTTGTCTATTTAATGGAAATACAAAGTTATTAATAAATCACTAAATTACTATAAAAATATTAAATTCTTATACAGTCAAAGATCTATAATCCGCACAAGCTGAGGCCAAAGGTTGTGCGGATTATGGAATTTTGCGGATTATAGAGTATAATGGATTATGCGTCATTTTATCATTCTTAGACAGCATTTTAACCCTTTGACGGTTAAAGCACTTCGATTCATAAAATACTAAAATGATTGAATGACACCGGAATTTAAAAACAAATTTATTTCATAATATATAAATGTTTTTTTTTTTTTTTTTTTTTTTTTTTTTTTTTTTACGTTTTTTGTAAAATTAAAATTTTTATTTAAAAATTCCGGTGTCAGTATGGCATGTCGCAATTCAAGTTAAGTGGTATTCTGGGCGCGTATACGCGCTTATAACCACGAAAGGGTTAATTCTATAATCAGTATAATATGGAAAGATAAATATGAAATCTAGTAATTAATTTAAAAAGTAATCTAAAAAAATGCATTTTTAAAGTTATTTTACTTTTTAAAATCGCACCCTCCCCACTTTATAAAGAATTTGAAATTTTCAAAAAATCCCGAGAAAGCGCCCTCCCTCCCCATTCTCAAAGGCGATTGAGAATGAGAGGAATCATTATGAAATGAATGAATCATGAATCTTTGATGAAACGAGCATTTTTTTCGAGATTCTTTTAAATGATTTCATGCTTGTTTTGGCTTTTTTTTTTACAAATTTCTCCTTTTTTCTGCGTTTTTTCAACAGATTTTACGTTTAAAAAATGACAAATTTTTTCAAGTATCAAAATTTATGATTCATTCATTTCATCATGATTCATTCCTGTAAATTTTGTTGAACGATCCCGGAAAAATCCCGTGTAAGCCCTCAAACTATTGTACGTTTTTTCGTCACGTTTGAATATTTAGTTCTCAGCTTGTGCTGTGTTTACTGTTAGGGCGCGCGATGCACACAAAATAGTGCGTTTTCAATGGTTATTTACTCTCCTGAACTTGCCAAAACTGGAATAGCTACGAATGAACAGTCGTCAATTCGAACGTTCAGTAAGCTTAGGCACGTTCCGTATTACAGTTTAGTTTTTTACTGTCAATAAAATAAAAGAGTGAATTAAAAAAAATACATGTTTTATTATGATTTTTATTACATTTTTTATTATTTGTTAAAAAAAATCCTTTTTGGATCACGGATTTGTAATTTTTTTTAACTGTTTATTTCATTGTTTACATTCGTAAAGTAACGCGGATTATGGGAAATTGCGGATTATAGATCCTCGACTGTATATATCCTAACATTTAACTTTCTTTATCTTCTTCATATGTGCGTGCATATATATACTCATTATTCGAGAATCCATATGTGAAGTAAGTTTGAAATGAAGCTTGTGTTTACTAATAAATAATAAAGAAATTAAAAGATCATTGCCCACTTGTTTTGTTGACAAAAATTTCAACATCTCTATCCCCTTCCTTCGTGCACAGAAAGTGCAACAAGGCATTTTATATAGATTAAACTAAAGAAAATATTGAAATATTTATGTAAAAATTTGGTACTACTCTGTTATTCTGTTGACCGATTTCGCCAAATTATACAAATCGCCACTAATAGCCAAATTATACGTATTGCGTAATTTTTATTTTAAATAATTAAAAAAAAATAAATAATTAGTAGAATATTTTTAAAAATACAAATAAAAAGTCGAAATAAAAATCACTTAATGATGTTTTAAACACGTGTATCATATTTAATGTCATTGAATTGACATTCTCGATCATACATTATTGGCACTTAATTTCATAATTTGGCGATAGTATTTTGGTCAACAGGATAACAGAGTAGTACCAAAAATTCTATAACCATTTCTATAAAACTTCTACAAATATTTCTATACTTTTTTGGTTAAACTAGCTTATAGAAAAAAGGGCCATAATTGTATAGGATTCTTTAATATTTTATAAGAAATTTTTGTAAGGGAAGTAAAAATTTCTGAAAAAATATCAGAAGGTGTAAATCATAGTTTTTCTGATAATTATTCTTAGTCCAAAGAATTTCTTACAAAATAACCTGTTACTGGCACCTAGCATTGAGGCTTGGTTCATTTTAAAGCCCTATATTAGGAAGTTTGAAAATTGAAAAAAAAATCTGTTAAAATCATATTTTTCGATTATGCAGTAAAATACCTTTTTGAAAATGTGAATTTTGAGGTCATTTTTCAGAACTATTAACATAGTTTCATTTTTTAAAAGAAAAGCCTTTAAAATTCTAGTTAATGATAAATATAAAAAAAATGTTAAAAAATCCCTTCAAAACCTATGAATTTGGTTTTGAAAAATTTCAACTTTATTTTCAGTTTTTGAGGGGGAAAAAATTGCCATATTTTCAAAGTAGAGTTGTGGCAACCCTAGTCTAGGCAGACATAAAATATGCGTTTAAAATACCCAAAGTAAAAACATGTTTTTCAGGTCCTCTGACACCTAAAATGTGTACTGTTCAATACCATTCTTGTAAAATCCATCTAAAACCAGAATTCAAAATTTTTCAAGAATCCAATACTTTCTTCTTGTAAAGATAATACATGATATAAAGTTATCAAGGTGGTCAACATGGCAAAATATTTAAACCAAAATTATAAAATTTTATTCAGAAATATAATTTTGTGGTGCCTTTTTTATCAAAATACAGTAGACTCCCTCAAATCCGCACAGCTTGGGACCAGAGGTTTTGTCGATTTTAGAATTTTGCAGATTTCTGGTCATTGCTTTGTTTACATGTTTTAAAAAGTAATTTGAATTAAATTAATAATGAAATCAAAAGTATAATGAGTGCTTACAATATGCTAGAATATTAAAATAAATGATAAAGTAAAATAATAAAAATTTAGATAGTTTTTCAAATGATAAAAATACTAAAAGCAAAGGTCAAATTAATAATCAATAATGTACAATTAAATATTCATTATAAAGATGAAATGTGTTTTTCCTAAATTATTCAATGAAACTTGCCTCATAAAGGTACATTACTAATTCACATCAAGATCATAAAATAATAAAGCTTTATTTCAGGTTTAGCCAGACTTAATAACTAAAAAAGCTTGATTAATATAGAAATATATTTGGTAAAATTGTGATTATTAATAATATCAGCAATATCTTTATTTTTTCAGAAATAAATTATTCTTTCTTCATGAAAAAACACGAATTCAATAACCTTAACAAAAATTACAAATTGAAAAATATATGGAATTGATATAAAACTTTTAAAAAAATCAAATTTTGCACATACATCTGAACTGAGTGTTTCATTGTTTACATCCGTAAAATGTGTGCAGATTTTAGAGAGTTGCAGATTTTAGGAGTGCAGATTTAAGGGAGTCTACTGTATGTGCATTTCACTGGGTAATTACTTATTTAAAAAAATAACAATCACACTATTAGTTTTTTTTTTTTTTTTAACAAATACAATTGAACATTTTTAGAGTGAAATTTCAATTAATGCACAGTGATACTGAGGTAACATTAGATAAGCCTGAAAATCAGTGCATTTTTTGTTCTGGTATTCCACCATATTTTCTTAAAGGGGCTTATCATTCACTTGAATACACCAGCTCCATACTGTTAAACCAATGAGCAGGTTATTTTAGAATTTCTTGTTTAAATTTGAATATTTATTTTAAAAAAAATTGTATAAGAGAGTTGAGGTCGATCTTTATTATTGCTATTTTTTGCTTTCTCGATTTTGGTAAAAGATTTCTTTTAAAATGGTACTTTCAATTTCGGAATCAGTTTTGAAATTGAAAATACCTTTTCAAGAAAATCTGCAACCAATATCGAAAAAGTAAAAAACTATCATATAAAAGATGAGACTTGCCTATCATAAACTTAAGAAACAAAAATGTTTAAAAATATTCAAATTTAAATAAGAAATTCAAAAACAAGTTGCCCATTGGATTAACATTCTTGAGCAGGTGTTTTCAAGTGAGTGAAAATTTCCTCCAAGATATATAAATTTCAATAAATTATACAACACACTTGATTATGCGATTGATTATTTCAAAAATAATTTACTTCAAGTGAATTGAATACAATCCTGGTACGTTTACGATCAACTCAATGTTTTAAAAATGAACATTAAAAAAGAAAAATAATTAATTTGTTGTACTTAAATTGAAGTTATAATATTAAACTAAACTATGTAAAAATAAATAATTATAAGCGAAATTATCCGCTAAAAGAATAAAAATCTTAATAATGCTTTAAATGACTCAATGACAAATCAGAAATGATGAAAGTAGCGATATATAAAATTTCGTGCAGCCATTATCAAATAACTAATTGTAGGGTTTTTAGTTGAAGAGTAAAGAAAAAAACCTATCCTAGCGTTATGAGTTTTGGTTCAATAAATTTATGTTTTATAAGTTACCTGATATTTCACGCAACAGAAGAGATAAGACGCCAATAAAAGAATGAATCTTAAATTGCATCATGATTCATTGAAAGTGATTCTTGTTTTTGTAATTCTTAATATAATTTATAAATAAATTGGAGCAATTGAAATATGGCCAGTACTTTTTTATACTGGTTACCGAACAGCCATCAAACAAGCTATAACAAAAAAATCTAAGGCAAAATTTCCTGTGTTTCCAAAATCAAATTGCATCCAATTGATATTCTGAAGGCATATCTAAGTGCTATGTTAACAAATTTAGAAATGCTTCCAATTTTTTTTTTTTTTCATCTTGTTTTGTTAATTCAAAGGCGATTGGTATTTTAGTTCAAAACATCTACTGCTGGAGTGTATTTCATTGAATGATTCATTATTTATGAATGACTTCTTGGTTCATGATTCATTCATTGTTTTGGCGTCTGTAATCATGGAGGAAGAATATACTGGAGGTGAACTATAATGATTTGGGTGATGCCAAAAATGTAACCCTACATTAAGTCACATTAAGTCCAAACAAAACCACGTGCTTTGATTCGCCTATGAATTCAAACCGGTTAAAACCCGTATTTGATTGCTCTTGTTTTTTATCGTCGAATTTTTTATTAGACAGCGCTTCACAGGTAAAAATTTCTTTGATTATTTAATTATATGTGTTTTAAATATCAAAATAGAAAATCTTTTAACATTTTTCTTGGAAAGATAACATTATTTTGATAATATCTGAAAATCGTTTGCAATCAGAAATCTGTATTTTAGATTAATATTTATTACTTATGTTTTCATACATGATTTTAAAAGAATGTTTTCATTATTATATTTTAAATATTATTTAAATGCAATTATTAATATGTAACAAAACAAATTTCTTTTTATATATTCATCTTGATTTTTTTTTTATCCCTGAATTATTTATTTAGAATAAATCTATTTGTAATATCGAAACCCTGTATTTATGCTTCATTTTTCGCATTTAAATGCGATTGATTAATCTTAAAATATGTGTAATTTATTTTATAATAATTTTAAAAACATGATAAGAATCGAAATTTTTACTGCGTGAAAATCAGCTCATTTATTTTACAGCTCTCAAATTTTATTATACTTGATATCTGTTGTTTTAGGTGCTTTCGTAATTATGTAAATACGTAGCACCTATAGTTGTCGTTCAGTCCATCCGTCTGTCTGTCCATTCGCATATAACAACGCAAAAACTACCCAACCGAATCGTTTGAAGTTTAAAATACATAATTAATACATAATTTTGTCAAGTTATTTCAAATTTAAGATAGATCAATTATGCATAGATGAATTACAGGGACAATCAAAAGTATCCCGTTACATTACGGTCAAGGGGGGTTTCAAATGCATTTCAATCATTTGAAATTTAAAACAAATAATTATTACATAATTTTGTCGTGTCATTTTAAATTTTATAGAAATTGGATGCATAAATCAATTACAGGAACAATAAAAAATATTCCATGACATTACGGTCAATGGGAAAAAAAGTTTCAAATGCATTTTAATGGTGTTAAACTAATTCAAACATAATAAAACTGACATGAACCTATGAAGTATATATATACTAAAATATACATTCTGTACAATCTGTGATGCAAAGAATATTTGTTTTTAAGTTACAGGAGCACACAAAAGTATTCCATTACATAAAGCTATACGGAGAAACATTGTTTGTGGGGCGTGTTTTAATTACATTAAACTATTTAGCATTTTATGAATATGATATACGTTGCTGAGGTGTAATAAAAATTACTTCCTGTATATTTCAGGAACACAAAGATTTCTACTACTATAATGTAACCGAAGTACTGTCTACTATATCAGCAAGATCTGAATATTTTAAAAACTTCGTTATCGTACGAACGCACCTCATTTGTTACGCTTCACGTGTAATTTCCAACTTGTTTATTGTTTCTCAAAAATTTTTATTGATAATGCTGTTATTTTGAAGAAGTAAAATTTTTATATTTGTCAAAAATTGTTCTTATTAATGTAAAGCATGACTATATGCTAACAATATTTGTTTTAAAACATGTTTTGGAATTTTTTAATATCGTTGTAAGTATTAAAATTAGCTCTGTTTCAGGCGGAATACTGTTTATGTGTCGTATTCGAATTCAAATATTAGCGGTTCAGATCGATAAAAAAATATTTGTGTTGGATTCCGATTTGAATAGAATTTTCGTGTTCAGGTAAAATACACAACCCGACCCATTCAAGGATCTAGTCTCGCTGCAAATTTAACATACATTTTTATTTGTGCAGCTTTAAGCGTTGAGCAAATAAGCAAAATTATAATATCACTTTTTTTATAATGTTGAAATATTATAATTTTTCAACATTACAGTTTAAGCAACATTATATCATTTTAAACACTCTTACTTTCCTTTGCGTGAAATTTTATATCATCACGAAAAATATTGAAAAAGCCCGGTTTTAATTATATTGAGCTACACTATTCACATTTTGAATATGCCTATACAGGGTGTTTCAAAGTTATGCATCAAAAATGTAAATGCAATTAGCGGGAACATTAATGAGCAGATTTGTAAAGGAATGTGGGTGCGGAAATGTAGCGTTGAGGAGAATCAGTGAATAATTTATGTCTATTTCATTAAATTTAGTAACATATTTTGGCCGCTAAAAGCTCCCAACCATATATCATTATCCCCATAAACGGAATTCTTTTGTGTGGTTCTTTAAATAAATAATAAATGTTTAACAAACCCCATATTCTACAAAATGATTGTTATACTGCCGTTTATAAATGCATATCAATTTCTTTATGTTTTAAATGGTCTAACGTCATTGAAATGAACTTGAAAGGATTTTTCCCATTGACCATAATGTAACAGAATACTTTAGACTGTCTATGCAAATGAACTATAAATTCTACACATTTCCTTTTCAATAGCGATCACGGTGTAGTACACGTCAATAACATATAAAAAATGCTACGAGCATCAGAGTTTATTTAAAAGAGTTAGAACTCAGCCACACAAACCGGAGTCATAAACATTTTTCATCTACGTTACAAAGTATTAACCAGTAAAAAAAATCCCGCGTTAAGCATAGATTATAAAACACTATCCAAATTTCCTTAATTCTTTAACAAAACTTCGTTATTCAGGGAAATAGGTGTTACTGCCCATAACCAAATATGTATTCCAATACTTCTGAACGGCTCTGTATTTGATTTGTCGGTTGATATATATACTATATCATGGAGAAATTTAGTTTAGCAAAAAAATGCCTAGCTGGATGAAATTTTTCTTTTGGCAGTTTATACGAATAGATGTAAAACATACTTCAATACTTTTGTTCAGCCCTGCAGTTTACCTAGTACCTTTATTACACGAAAGTATTTTGCTAAAATTAATTATATAAAAAAATAAATAAAAAATGTTAATCAAACAACAATACTCTTTAAACTATTTAAATCATATTTCCAGAAATTATCATCCTTAAACAAACCTGTATCCAGTTCTTTGCGTGACCCTGTATATCATTTAACCTATATTCTACAAACATTTCACGATAAACTAAATGCGAATCGACGTAAAAATGCAAAACTTTTTTAAAAACAAACCTTTAAGTAAATTACACTCACATTCAGAAACTTTTCCGAGTTCTTTTGAGTAACCCTGTATATCTTAATTGTGTAACTATTATAGCATTTATGCACATCATATAATGTGAATACATTTAGTGACACTTAAAAGCGCATATTATAATTAAAAATGCCTTTCATCCATGGAACAGTTACCATGCGTAATATACAGTACTTCGAATAGAATATGCTTTTTGAAGTATTTTGTGTGTCCCTGTAAATGCTATGCACTTCGTATTATGCGTGAAATAACTCATATTAAGTCTCAGCGTCGTATATCAATTTGATTACACATGATACCGTTTACCATCGTTAAAATATGTCGCAAACAATTTCCTCCTTTATTATCATGTATTAGAATTATTTTGTGTGGCCCTGTAAATGAATAACTATTCTTTTAGCTGCATATTTTAGTGTGCTTTTCGTAGATGCAAATAAATGTGAATACGTTTGTCCGGCCGCAACATCTTTGAAATTAATTTGAAACGATTTTTCCCCATTGGCCCTAATATAATCGAAAACTTTTGACTGTCCCTGTAAATGAACTAATCGTGGTAGAAACTTCATTTTTAATAGGGTTTGTGCTTGTGTAAACTTCAATAACATGGTAAAATTTCTTTGCATTCCGAGTATATTTACGAGAGTTAGAGCGCGGACAGACGGACAGACAAAACGAATGCATAAACATATTTCAATTTTGTTGAAAAGTGCTAATAAAAATTAATGTAAAAAGAAAACTTTTAATAATACAATTTTTAGTTCGTATCAAACGTTTTCAATTTCTTATTTAATTTTAATTTGAAATTTACTAATAATAATGACATTTAATAATAATAATAATAATAATAATAATTTCCCATTTTCAATTATTTTAATAAATAATAATAGAACAAAGACCATTTTAAAAATTTCCTATTTCTTCTTAAAAAATGCTCCAGCTGTAATTCATTTCTTTCAATTCGTCTTATTAATACAAAATCCCTTCTTTTTTTGGAAGCTTTCCAATTTTCCACGTGCTTTTGTTTGGTACACTAAAATTTGAGCGATAAACGGATTCACATTGCAAACCTTTTTTAAGGCTTAGTTCACCTCCACCTATCTTCTTCCTCCATGGTCTGTAATAAAATGGTCATACTCTGATTGTAATAGTAGCTATATTTTTAAATCAATTTACTAACTCATTTTCTCTACTAAAATAGATTTATGGTAAGTTATGTTTCTTTACTTATTCTTCTACTTAAAATTCTGTAACTTGTGAATTGATCGTATGACGACACAGAAATTTATGTGTCAGAACTGAATTTTACTGACATTAATAGCCATTTTAAATATTCCCCACATAGGTAAACCAAATATTTTGATAGCCGAATAGTAATAGTCAGGCCGAAGACTTTATTATTTTAGAATATAATGTTGTTCAAAAAATAAAATTTAAATAATATTTTAAATAAATTCTTTCATTTACATTAAAAAATGTTTAATCTATAAGTAGCCAATATGCTCTATAAGTAACTAATATACACTACAAGTAAAGAAGAACTATTAAAACTATAAGTTTTTCAAAATGTTTTCTGCCAACCTATTTTCTATTTCATGTACACAAGCAATTTTTTTTTAACATTTGTATAATTTAATATGAAAAGGCCATTAATTTATTTTATCATCCAAACAGAAGTAAATTCTATATAAAAAAGAATTGTAATGCATACACATATATATGTATGTATGTATAAATGTATGCATAAATGTGTGTGAATGCAGAATTATTATATTTATATCAATATATAGATATACATATAAACATTCTTAAGCATTCGTTAGGTATGTTTCCGTAGTTGTTTGCATAATCTCATTTTATAAAGCTTAAATTGTGCCAAGTGACGATTAGCTATAAAACAAAATGTGAAAGCCTCTAAAATGGGAAAAAAAAAACACATTTTTTCCCACTAATATTGTGAATCTAATTTATTAACATATATATGACATTCTATAATCCGTGCAAGTTGGGGAAAAAGGTTGTGTTGATAATGGAATATTGTGGATTATAGAGTATTATGGATTATACGTCATTTTATTATTTCTAGATAGCATTTTAGTCCTATAATAAGTATAATATGAAAAGATAAATAGAATAATAAATTGACTATTAGATTTCATGTCTCAAAAAATATCTTTTTAAAGATATTTTATTAAAAAATGAATGTATATGTGCATTTAAATAAAAATAATTATATAAGTTTCATAATACAGTTCATTTTTTACTGTTAATAAAATAAAAGAGTTAAATTTAAAAAAATTAGCTGTTTTATAATGATTTTTTTTCAATTTTTTTATTATTTCTTTTAAAAATGAATTTTTTGATCACAAATTTGTAAATTGTACAAAGTGTTTATTTCATTGTTTACATTCTTAAAGTAACGTGGTTTATAGTAAATTGTGTATTATGGGTGCATGGATTATCGATCTTTGACTGTACTAAGTAAATAAAACTTACTTAAGTAAATAAAACATAATTAAGTATATATTTTACTGTTTGTTATCAATTTTAAAATTAGCTGTTATTATTTTCTGCTTTATATGTAATTAATATTTTTTGGTACTACTTCGGTATCCAGCCGACCAAAAAATTATCGGCAAACTATAAGATTAAATGCCAATAATGGGTAATCATGAATGTCACATTCAATGACATTAAATACGATTCATGTGTTTAAAATGTCATTAGAGGATTTTTATTTTGAGTTTTTATTAGTATTCTACTAATTATTTGTTTTTTCATTACTTAAAATAAAAATTATGTCAATATGCATAATTTGGCTATTAGTTTGGCGATTTGTATAATTTGGCAAAATTGGTCGATGGGATAACAGAGTAGTACCATTTTTACACAGTATTATTCTTGAATATATCTATTATGTTATCTTTTATGCAACGATAATTCTATTACTCTAGCAGCGTATCTGGATCACCAGTAATTGAATAAGGCTTAAAATAGATTTAAGAAATCATAACATTAAAATAATTCTGGAGTCTGCAAACGAAAAACATCCAGTCGTTTAAAAAATCAAAAACACATTTATTTTCATACAAACAAGAACTCTAAAAAAAAAATTTAACTAAAAAAAAAAGAAATTGCCAAAATACAAAAATAAAACTTTTGCTTAATATTTACATTGAGTTAGAGTTACAGTATGCGGGTGTAGATGCCATGAAGTAAACAAACAAAATCTCTGAAGACATGACATCCTCCCACCTTAAGTTGTTGAAAGACAACTTAACTTACCAAACATTTAAAAATTTCAAAGAATAACACATACACAACAGACATTTCTAATATACTCACTAACACGAAAAATATATAAGATATATATACTGAGAGTCACATTTAAAGTTCAAAAATAAATTTGTTTACAAGTCCAGCTTTTGTGGTTTTTTGACAATTCTCCCACTTTTAGTTTTTAAAACATCATCTCTGAAAGTTTCATTGGAAATTTCAAGTGGGAAGATTCTTTGGACTGGTCGTAGAAGTTCTCCTTTTGCTGTTCTCAAACGCACTAATCTGTTAATACCATCCTTTCCAGGTAATAATTTAATAACAACACCTAAAGGCCAGTCATTACATTTTACATTATCACTTCCAATCAACACAACTTCTCCTAGCTTAATATCTCTTTCTTGTTTCTTGTTTTCATTTCTTTGAATTAAAAGTCCCAAATATACCGATCTAAATCTTTTCCGAATATCAGTTATCAACTGTTGACGATATTTTATTCTTTTGTTGAGAACAACTTCATCCACTTGATCTAAATCCGGAACACCAATTTGCCTGAAATCTTGCAAAAATGAGTTAGGTGATAAAGGTATCAGTTCAGAATCCGTTTCTGATATATGACTAAAGCGGTCGAGAATTTATAACAGACTCTGCGTCACATAAAACGGTGACCATTTCTTCATAAGATAAAAAAGCCTTTCCGAGAACTCTTCTTAGGATCCGTTTCATTACTCCAACTAATTTTTCCCAGAAACCAACCCACCAGGAGGCAGTGGGAGGGTTGAAAAGCCATTGTATTCTTCGTATACTACTAAATTGTGCAATCTCAGCCCAATTCACGGTTTTCAAATAATTTGATGCACCGGCAAAATTGCTTCCATTATCACAATACACAACTGATGGCCTTCCTCTTCTTGAGATGAATCTACGAAAACTTTGAAGAAAAGCTTCAGTAGTTAATGATGACAGAAGTTCAAGATGCACAGCTCTGAAAACCGCACAGGTAAATATGCAAATCCAAGCTTTACTCCCCTCCTTTAAATACAGCGGTCCAGCTAAGTCAAAACCAATTATTTCAAAAACAGCAGCATCTTTTATTCTGTTTTCTGGAAGTGATGCAGAGGGGATAGTCACATTTCTTTTGGCGTATCTTAAGCAGATAAAACATTTTGATAATACTGCTCGAACAGTTTTTCTCGCATTCAGAATCCAATAATGTTCACGTAGAATATTTAAAATAATTTGTAATCCTGCATGTGAATTCTTTTTGTGTTCAGTCATTATCAGTCTCTCAACGACTGAATGATGGGATGGCAAAATGATAGGCTTCTTGAAATCTTCTGAATCCTTCCTATACGTTAATTTTGTCTTCACTCTAAATATTCCCTTTTCATCTTTGTATGTTGTTAAAGAATTCTCTTTCTGTTGACTTCATGACTAAAATATTCCTCTTGTATCATCTTTATAATCTTTATTTCTGCTTCTTTTAGTTCCGCATAAGATAATTCACCCGTGATTCGAGAAGCGGAATTCCTACAGTTGAAAATGAATCTATTTATCCAAGCTGTCATTCGTAGCATTCGATCATAGCTTGAAAAATAATAGCAGTACCAACCTGAATCTTCGTTATAGTTTTTACTACTACTTTTATTTTAACATTGATTTAAAGAACACACAACTGGAAGATTCTTAGAAGTTGGATTTGTTTTTCTTTTTTCTTTCAAAATAGATGACTCGTCAAAAACAGGTTTAGTAACTGGCCAGTTTTCTTCAGTTTGTAGAAGCCATTTGGGCCCCTCCCACCATCTACTGCATAAAAGTTGGTGAGTCGAACACCCTCTTGAAGGTAGGTCAGCAGGATTATGTACTCCTGGAAGATGCTTCCACGAAGTTGGATCAGTCAGTTCTCTTATCTCTCGAACTCTATTATTTACAAATACTGACCAAATTTCTTCTCGCTGAATCCAAC
Source organism: Maratus speculifer (assembly GCA_964019185.1). Lineage (NCBI taxonomy): Eukaryota > Metazoa > Arthropoda > Arachnida > Araneae > Salticidae > Maratus > Maratus speculifer. The sequence goes on from CAXHSM010000929.1 coordinate 953,703, forward strand.
TTAATACTGTAGTGGAATCAGTCCAGTAGTGTTGCTTCACATTGTCCCACTGGAGTGCACTGAGTACAGATCTGCACAATCGAGCTCCCACCTTTGCAGCCAGCAACTCAAGACAAGGAATAGTGATGGATTTTACTGGAGCAACTCTCGATTTGGCAGCCAAAAGATTTATATGAACAACACCAGAATATTCTATGCGAACGAAAACAGCTGCTGCGTATGTAATTTGGCTGGCATCACAAAATGTATGAATGCTTAGATTGTGTTGATCACTTATAACAAGAGAAAAACAGCGGCTTACAGACAATTTTTTTAAGGAACGTAAATCTTCAAACCATTTTAGAAATTCACGTTTCAAATTATCTTCAACTTCTCTATCCCACGGGATGTTGTCTCTCCACATCTTCTGTAACATTAATTTGGGAAATAACAGAAAAGGACATAAAAATCCAATAGGATCAAAAACCCTATGTGTAATGGAAAGAATCACTCTCTTCGATACAATTTCGAGTTTGTATGTTTTCATCCAATCCAAATTAATTTTCAGTTCATCTTCTTTACGATTCCAAATTAATCCTAGAACCGAAGTAACTTGTTCTGGGTCATCATCTCCTGTGTACTTCCATCCTCTCAAGTTGAATTTTCCTTCAGCCAAAAAATGATGACTTTCCTCGATGAAAGGTAATATTTCTGCTTCATTGTCCAAACTTGTAATTAAATCATCTACGTAAAAATTTCGCAGAAGTATGTCAACTGTTCTCTGACTATATTTCAAATTATTTCGATATTTTTTCAAATGATGTTCAAGCACAGCTTCTAAGAGAAAAGGGCTGCTTTTCACACCAAACACCACACGTGTATGCCGCATTATCTTTGGAACTACATTTTCTGTTCCATTCCACCAAAAAAATTTTAGAAAATTCCTATCTTCCGGTTGCACACTTATTTGTAAAAAAGCTTTCTCAATATCGGCAACTATTCCATATTTATGTTCTCTAAACCTGAGAAGAAGATTAGGGATTATTTCCAATAAATTTGGTCCGGACTCTAAACACTGGTTGAGCGATGGAGAATCTCTAAGTCTGGCAGAGGCATCAAAAACTGGGCGTACTTTAGTTGTTCCATGTTGTTTTACAACAGGTCTGTGTAGCAAATAGTGTTCTTGCAGGGAAGATGGAGAGTCAACTGGATCATCTTCAATTATACCTAACGATTCCCATTCTTTGAACACATCATCATAAGCTGTAAACAAGTTTTCTTGATGCAATTTTTTCGTCGATGATTCTAATCGTTTCATAGCAATCTCTTTATTAGTCGGTAAAGGCAAATGATTCTCTTTCCAAGGTAGTGAAACTTCGTATCTCCCATCTGTATTGATTCGAACAGTTTCTTCGAAATGCAATTTAGTAAGATTTTCTTTTTTCTTTTTGTTTTTCATTTCAACTGGATCACTTATCCCTAAAACCTCTAAACTAAAAAGATCGGAAATAGTAGCTTCTCGTACAAACATCGAAATTACCATCATACCTGTATCTTCTTTTTCGGAACGCAATTCAGTTTTCCCCATGAGAGTCCATCCTAGATAGGTTTCCATGGCTACTAATCCACTGGATAGAACTCTTCTCTTTCCAGTAAACAGTCTACCAGCAACATCTGCTCCAACAAGAATATCAATTGGCCCAGAATTATTTTCGATGTCAAACATTTGTATATTCGTAGATTGCAATTCTTCAATCCACGGTCCGTACGAAACAGAAGGAACATCATTGCAAATAATATCCTGATCAACTACGTCAAAATTACAATTAAAACTTCCATCTAAGTTTCCTAGTTCAATTTTGTATACATTATGAAACTTCTCGTTGATCTTTTCTCCTCCAAAAAGTGCATGCCACAAATGTTGCTACCGTAAAGGTGCTAATCCTAAAACGGATACTATTTCTTTTCTAATATAAGACTTTTGCGATCCCGAATCATACATAGCTCTAACGATTAAATTACAATTTTTACCTTTTATTTTAACTTTCAAAGTCTGCAGCAAAACTTGTGGCGCTTTCGAAATACTCGCCAAATTTAGTGATTTATCCTGCTCTTTAACCTCTTTTTCCACATTATTTGATGCAGGTTTATTTACCTTTTTATTTCACTCGGTGCACATAACTGCATAATGCTTCTTATTGCAGATCATGCATTTCACAAAGCACCTACATTTTCCTACCCTATGTCCGACTTTTAAACATTTGAAACAATAACCTTTATCTTTTAAAATCTTTAATTTATTTTTCACTATAAGACATTTTTTGAGCCTTAAAGCAATTAGTCGGTTCATGTTTTCTGCTACAGTAAACGCAAAGTTTCTCTGCACCATCTGAAGAGCTCAACAAACTAGCCGACGTAAATATTTTGTCTTTCTTTAATTTGCTTCCACTTTTATATGACGTTGCATCCGTCAAACCGAAACCTGTCATAGCTAAATTAATCCGCTCTTCTGATTCAACTTCAGTTTTCAAAAATTTTAATAAAGCATCTAATCTCTTTTTGGAATCATCGCCAGAATCAAAATTCAAACCTCGCTGGAAAGCTCTAAGCAAATCCTCTGGCATGCAAGACTCAACTAAAGAATGAAGTAAACATGCACATTCGGCAGTTGTAACATCAAGCGTTTCAAGTGCACGAATTTGGGTTTCTAGATTATCATACAATGCACACAAATTATTCGAGGAAAAATTTGAATTGGCATTTTTTAAAACTAATTTCAATTATTCTCTTACATAAACCTCTACTTGTAAAACATGGCGACCAAAACGACTTTTCAAACAGTCAATTGCTTTTGGATAGTTCTCGCCAATTGGCGGAAAGCTTTCAATCACTTCTCTAGCACGAGACCCTTCAACTGTAGACTGTAACAAATATTGAAATTTATGTGAATCTTCAATACTAGAATCAACATGAATTTTTTCAAATTGGCTCCAAAAATAAAGTCATTCTTTAATATCGCCATCAAATTTTCGTAATTCTAATTTAGGCAATTTAAACTTACTTTTATCAACAGTAATATTTCCGACAGTATTAATTACAACAGAGTCATCATTAGTTGAATTTAAAACACTACTCACGTTTTGTTGACCGTTGATTATTCTTCTTGCTTTCGTTTGAATTTGTATAGCTTTATCCCGAAAATCTTCTAGAACTTCAAATTCTGCATCAAATTCTTTATCGGGCAGAAGTTCAAGAATATTTTAATGGGTTTTTTCTAAACGATCAGATTTCCCTTTGAAAACATTCAGTTCTGCTTCCAGTTCGCAAATATCAACACTTTCTAAGGCTATCAGCTGTTCTACTTTATTATAAGCTTTCGTAAAAGCGGCTCTTTCACCTTTTCTCAATTTCTTAAGATCTTCAATATTAGCCATATTTACAATCACCGGTATTCGCCGAGGGTACCAAAAAATATATTACGTTATCTTTTATGCAACGATAATTCTATTACGCTAGCAGCGTATCTGGATCACCAGTAATTGAATAAGTTTTAAAATAGATTTAAGAAATCATAACATTAAAATAATTCTGGAGTCTGCAAACGAAAAACATCCAATCGTTTAAAAAATCAAAAACACATTTATTTTCATACAAACAAGAACTCTCAAAAAAAAAATTAACTAAAAAAAACCGAAATTGCCAAAATACAAAAATAAAACTTTTGCTTAACCCTTAACTGGTGAGGTGGGGTGTTTTTCACCCCAGACAAATTTAAATTCTAAAATATTGCCATTTTACATTACTAGACACTTTAGATACGTGAATTTATATTTATATGTAGGTACACTTACAGAACTTTTTTTGTTGTTTTTATATAATTAAATAATGCAAAATTCACAGGAAATTTTCTTATTTTAATTCACCAAATTTTGTGGAGTGTGTAAGAAGTCAAACTTTGGGGTGTCATACACCCCATCTCACCACTTATGTTATAAAAAATCACCTCACCACTTAAGGGTTAATATTTACATTGAGTTAGAGTTACAGTGTGCGGATGTAGATGCCATGAAGTAAACAAACAAAATCTCTGAAGACATGACATATCCATTGGTTAAATATGCTAAAGCAATACTAATGATAAAATCTTGATTCAGTAATATACTTAATTGTACTAGAATTTTCTAATTATAAAAGTAATCGTAATAATTGATGCTTTATATGTAATTTATGAACTCTTTTTTTTCTTTCATTAACTTCCCCAGTCCTGACGTCGTCTGGAGTTGATACTAAAAAACACCCTTTAAATTAGCTTAAATACTTCCAGAATTGTTAAAATTGCATCTAGACAATTTTAATAATTGTATGCATATTAGAAGCATTGATATACAGTAGAATCTTTCAAATGGGCAACCCTAAAAATCTGCACATAATTTATGGATGTAAACAATGAATCATTCAGTTCAAATATAGGGACAAAATTTGACTTTTTTTGTTTTCTATCAAATATATGTTATAATTTATAATTTTTTTATCAATATTACTGTATTCATGTTTTTTACACGAAGGAAGAATAAATTTATTTGTGAAAAACTTCAAGATATTGCTGATATCATTGGTCATCACAACTTTCTTACCAAATATATTTATGCATTAATAATTTTTTTTATTTATTATTATTAAGGCTGGCTAAATCTGAAATAAACCTTCCTTATTTTATGATTTTGATGCGAATTAGTAATGTTCCTTTATGAGGAAAGTTTCATTGAATAATTTAAGCAAATTACATTTCATCTTTATAATAAATATTTATTCATACATCATTGATTACAGTCAAAGTTCTATAATCCGCACAAGTTGGGGCCAAAGGTTGTGTGGATTATGGAACATTGCAGATTATAGAGCATTATGGATTATGTGTCATTTTATTATTCCTTGACAGTGATTTAATTATATAATCAGTATATATAATATGAAAAAAAAAATGAAATCTAAAAATTAATTTTAAAGGCTATCTCAAAAAATGCCTTTATTTTTAGTTATTTTATTTAAAAAATTTTGTGCATTTAAATAAAAACAATTATATCGGTTCTGCAATACATTTTGTTTTTTGCTGTTAATAAAATAAAAGAGTTTTTTTTTTTTAAATATTTTATTATGATTTATTTTTCATTTTTTTAATTATTTGATTTTTAAAAAAATTGTTTTTGGATCATTAGTTTTTAAACTTTCTTAACTGTATTTTTCATTGTTTACATTCGTAAAGTAACGTGAATTATAGAAAATAGCGGATTATAGAACTTTGACTGTATTAACTTACCTTTGTTTTTAATATTTCAATCATTTAAAAAATTATCTACATTTTTATTATTTTAGTTTACTACTTATTTCATTATTTTATTATATTTTAAGCATTCATTATAGTTTTGATTGCATTATTAATTACATACAAATGTCTGTTTAAAAAATGTAAAAAAAAAAGCAATGACCAGAAAACCGCAAAATTCTAAACTCCGCACAACTTCTGGTACCCAGCTGTGCAGATTTGATGGAGTCTACTGTAGGATATATACCATAAAATACAGTTTATCCGCCCCCCCCAAACGTGACGAAAAATCGTATAATAATTAGAGGGGGGCACTTATACGTTATTTTTTCGCAATCGTTTCACAAAATTTACAGGAATGAGTCATGATGAAATGAATGAGTCGTTGAATGAATCATAAATTTTGATACTTGAAAAAATTTGGGTTTAAAAAAACGTAAATTCTGTCAAAAAACGCAGAAAAAAGGAGAAATTTGTAAAAGAAATTCCAAAAAAATCATGAAATCAATTAGAAAATCTCGAAAAAACGCACATTTCATCAAAGATTCATGATTTATTCGTCATAACAATTCATCCCATTCTCAATCGTCTTTGAGAATGGGGAAGGAGGGCGCTTTCTCGGGATTTTTTGAAAATTTCAAATTTTTAATAAAGTTGGGGGGGGGGTGTTTGATCGGGAAGGGCGGATTAACGGGATTTTACAGTAGTCTATTCTTGGCTACTTATAGGGGAATATGGGGTAAATTGAAACAAAATTTAAGCATTTTTTCCACCTACAATTTTGCATGTAGAAAAATATAATTTGAAGTACTTTGTATAGACTAAGTAGAGCTATGGCAAAACATTTTTTTTCTTTTTAAAGCAAATTTTCAGCATTCTGTTAAGTTCTAATTCATATAAAATTTTCCTATTTTATATATATTTCTTAATTTAATAGGTAAAAAATTCTGAAAATGAATTGTAATAATAATAACCAATTTTTTTTTGTTGTTGCGTAATTTTTGTCAAAAAAATTTTCAATCAGGGGCGTGCAAAGAGAAAACTGCACCCAGAGCAATGTTTCAATTTAGCGCCCTCCTCCCCCCAAATTTGAGAAAAACCCCCTTAAAAGTGACATTCGTAGTATAAATTTGGCACCCCCTAAATTTCTGCACCCAAGGCAACCGCTCCCTTTGCCTCTACCCCCCCCATTTTGCACGGCCCTTTTTTAAACTATATGTTGCATTGTGCTAGCATTGACAAAGCTAAACTAATAAACTATAATATTAAATTTTGTATTCATAAAACCTGCCAAAACATTGTAATGAAGTTGAGTAGCATGTGGTATCATTCGATTCATAATTAAAAAATATGTGAGAAAAATACTACACTTCATATTCTTAAAAACTCCTCCCACCCCCTCAATGAATTAAAAATGCCCTCCATAACATTGTAAAACAATTGTATTTTTGTAAAATCATTGGATTTTCATTCCTAGTGATAAAATGAATTTTTAATGCATTAATTT